>APFE031549679.1:0-50779 GCA_000404065.3 Pinus taeda
CCCCCCCCCCCCCCCCCCCCTCTCAGTATTACTTCCAACAATTGGAATCAGAGCAGGTCCTTCAGAAGAAGCTTCACTTGAAGGAAGATCCATCAGGAAGAGTAATCATGAAAGAGAGGGATCCATCAAACCACCAATCTTCGATGGGAGCAATTTTGTCTACTGGAAGATAAGAACCACTGCATATCTACAATTGCTTGGAACAGATGTTTGGGGAATCGTGGAAGGAGGATATACATATCTATCAGCAACTCCTACAGATATGACAGGCAGAAAGCAATATGAACTCAATGCCAAAGCTGTTACTATCTTATTGGGAAGTTTGTCACAATCAGAATTTGTCAAGGTCATGCAATTCAAATCAGCCAAAGAAATATGGGATAAAATCATTCTAAGCTACGAAGGAGATGATCAAGTAAAACATGCTAAGCTTCAAACTCTCAGAATATGGTATGAAACTCTTAAGATGTATACTAATGAAAGAATATCTAATTACTTCCTACGTATAGATGAGATTGTCAATTGTATGATGAATCTGGGTGAAGAAATTAAGGAAGTTGTCTTAGTTGAGAAAGTTTTGAGATCCTTATCTACTAAATTTGAATCCAAAGTGTCTGCCATAGAAGAAAAGGAGGACTTGCAGAAAATCACTATGACACAACTTCACAGAATATTAACTGATTTTGAGATGAGAAAAGGAGGACCATCAGATATGAGAGAAGCCACATTTAAAGTATCAGCAAATGGAAAAGAAAAACCTAGTGAATCAGGATACGTTTCAGAAGAAGAATATGAGGTAAATTTTGTCAAGAATCTTGAACAAGCATCTGGAAGGTTCAAAGGTAAGCTACCTTTCAAATGTTTTTCTTGTGGTAGAGTTGGTCACTACGCTGCTAGATGCCCTCATAACAAAGAAAATATGTTTGAAGAAGGTAATAGAAGTTATTATACTCATGATAAATGTAACGACTCATCCAATAGTGATGAAGACATTAGAATTCTCATGACATATGAAAATAATGACATAGAAACAGAAGAAGTTACTAGATTAAAAGATCAGCTGGAGACAGTAACCAGAGTAAGGGAGCAGCTGTAGGATGTAGTAAAAGATCAGAGCACAACAATTCAGAGACTTTAATCTAAGATCCTCTCTCTAAAGGAAGATCTTAAAAAATCAAAGAAGCAAAATAAAGAAGCTCTTGCAGAACAAGAACATGGAGCTCGAATTAAGGCAATAAGTGGAAGAAGGAAGAAAAGCTGAAGAAAACATAAGGAAGCAATATCTGGAAAAGGAAGAACAACATTAGGTTGAGGTAAATATCTTAAAAGGTAAATTAGAAGAAAAGGATAAACTATTACGATTTCAAGACAATACTAAGATTTTGGATGATATTCTTAGTAGTCAAAGATCCCTTGATATCAACATTGGTCTTGGTTTTTATGAACCTGTCGAAGGTGAATCTAGCTCAGAGGTGAAGGAAAGGAATTCTAATGCAAAATCTGAATTGATCAATGAAGAGATAAGTGGTCAACACTAGGAACAACCAAGGAAAGAAATTCTTCAAAGAATATCTTTTCCTCCTAACTATGGAAGTGATAGTCGGTTATTTCCTCAAATGAATAATGTTGAATGCTATGCATGTCATAACTTTGGACATATTGCATCTAGATGCAGAAGAAAAATGGGTCAAGACCTTCACACAAAAAGATCATCACACTGTAGGTCCTTCAAGGGATATTGTTTTGCTAGCAATATGTTTGGTCACGAAGCCATTTACTGTTATAGGAGGAATATGAAACATGTAAGATGTTATGCATGTAACAAGTTTGGACATAAAGTAAGGGAATGAAGGAGCAAAATTCGAACTCCAAAGCAAGAGGATCATACATCATCACAATTCTAGATATTGAAGAAGAAAGAATTAGAGACAGAAAGATGTGGCATAACTCAGTTAGCTGACATAATAGACACATGGGAAACTAAAAGTGTAGACCTTCAGTATTCCAATCTGCATACGCAGATATTATGAAGATAAGTCGTGTATATACACAATTTAGAGGCTGCAGAGTCGCGTATATGGAGCTCTGAAGAAAAAGCAGCAGAACAGACTCAGGAAATGTTTGGTCATGGTATATGATGGTTGGCACAAGCTTAGGGGGAGCATATGCTTCGAATATTGCATTTTTGGCATTATGGTTAGAAGTCTTTGGTAATGATGATTATTGACACATCTTGCTACTGGTTGTTGATTGGCCAAGAGAATGGATTGCAAGTTACAGGTCTAGATGCTAGTGATATATTCTTATAATATAGATCATATGGTGTATGACAGTTACTGGTGACTATCATGGTCTTGTTTAGACTCGGCATGTGCTCAGGGGGAGCATGGACGGATTGGTACATCTTGGCATGTAGAAAGGGGGAGCTCAATATGAGATTTCAGTAGGTACTCAGGGGGAGTATGGACAACAGAAGGTATACTAAGCGAGAGAACATCTTGGTCTGCCCTTTGCCCTTGATGTCAAAGGGGGAGAGTGACTTGGTGTGGTGGTTGCCATCAAGTCCAAAGGGGGAGATTGTTGGCATTATGATACCAATATGATACAAGCGTTGTCCTTTATGGAAACTCACTCAGATGAAATTTCATAGTACAACTAGTAAATAGTAAAGAATTAATGATCAGAGAGGTATACACAGGTGTTCTATGACAAAGAAGTGTATACACGCGGGTGCACCATATACCAAGTCGCGTATACATACACACACACATATACTGAAGGAAAGGCACATACATGTTGGGAATCTAAAGTTTTGGTCCCTGGTATTTGGTCCATGGTATTTTGGTATCGGTCCATGGTATTTGGTCCAAAGTATTGACCCCAGGTATTGGGTCCAAGGTACTGGTCCTACATGGTATTGAAAAAGGCCTAAAACTATATAAGGAGGATAAGATCATTAGGCCAAGGTGCAAGTGTGCAAGTGATGAATATTTGATGAAGTATGAGATCTAGTATGTTGGTTATGGGTTTTTGATGCTTTGTTTGATCTGAACCAAGGAGGCACCTATGCGGTTGATAAAGGTCGATGGACCGAGATCTTAAATACTAAAATGTATTATCATTATATGGTTTGATCATGAATAGATCTGAATACTGACGCATGTTTTATCCTTCATATCTTACGGTCTGGGTATATCTGAAATTGGAAATTGCAGCGAAGGTATAAGTAATTATTTTCAAATCTGTATGTGGGTTATCTCTGGTGAAAGGGCATATACACGTTGGTTTGACACAATCAAGTAGCATATACATTATGAGATTTGATATTTCAGGTTGTTGGTTCTAGTGGTTGTTGCAGAGTTCTGGGCTCTGGTCTGTGTTTTGGTGACTGTGTTTTGATAATAGGGTTTCAGTGATTCAGTTGTTGGGTGATTCAGAGTTAATGATTGTATTGCAGTAGTGATTTTTTTTGTATTTATGGATCCAGTTTGAAAATTTATGAAACATGGTCCCTGGAAGAAAAGAGAAGGTTGTAGCCTTTTGTAGGTCAGCACCTACCTACTAGTACATCAGCTAGTACAAGATCCAAGGGGGTTGTAGCTCCCTTCCAGGAGAAGCTGGAGAATGAGAGAAGGTTGTAGCCTTCTGCATGTAGAAGCCTGCGTACTGCTATAAGACTGCACCAGTACATAAATATTGTAAAAAGAAGTTTCTTATTAAAATAAGATAGAGACGAATTGCAGAAGGTGGTTTTCACCCACATTGGGTTTCCACCTTATATGATGGTGTTCATGTGTGCTTCTTATGTGCGATGACCTATTTTGTTTTACTGCATCTGTTTACTGTTCATATGGTTAATAATGTTTTGATGCACTCATTGAAGATCACTTAACTGAATCATAAGCTTACTACATATACGCTAGTTGCATTAAACACAATTACGTATATATGCGGGTATCCTTAACTGAAGTAGCGTATATGAATATGATAATGGAAATGAAAAGATTATTGATTTGCTAATATTGATTCACCCCCCCTGAGTATTATTTCCAACACAGGTACTCTATCATACCATGAACGAATGATGAAGAAGGATATGGAGAAAGGAAACATGTTGGAAGACATATTTATGGAGGATTATGAAAGCTGATTAATTAAGAGAAAGAAAAAGGACACCAGTTTGCGATCGTAGCTCAAGACTTGATATCACTGAATACTCATTACCTCTAAGCCATATGGAGGTGGATAGAAGAGAATTACAAAGAAGACACATATCAAGGAGAAACAAGAATGGATTGGCATTTCCATGTCATGAAGAATTCCATTTCAACAGTGTCATGTCATGTCATGAGTTGTCATATGCCACATCATTCTTGCGAATGATATAGTTTCTTATTCAAATGTGTTATAAAGTGGAAGTCCAAAGGACATGTACAAAATATGAAGAGTCATGTAAAGTTGAAAAGTCATAGGAAGTCAAACAATCATGATGGTAGTCAAAGAGTCACAAGGGAGGTGAAGCATTAGCCCATTTGTTAGATATACACCCTCATTGTATGAGTAATGGAATTTTTTCACCTTGGCTTCTTCCTCAAGTCATTAGAGAGACAAGCTAGTTCTTTTGAGGAGAAAGTGGTGGCTCCAATGCTCCATAATTTGAGCTAGTGGTGTTCAATGTATACATGTTTCTTGGGACTTTTACTTAACATATGAAGCCTGATGGCCAACATGTTCTTCATGCATAGATTATGATTATTTGTAAGACTATTCTGTGAATGTTTATGATTCATGTTTTCTTTCATCTATACTAAAGTAGTTGAACTATTTCAATTATTTTAGTGCTTATCGTATTGATAATTTGTTTTATTGGTTGCAATGACCGTCACGTCTTTGTTTTCTATTCCGCTGGATGTTAGACGGATCCTTTCTGTTCATGTGTGTATCTGCTAGGGTGGTACTATTACCTCTATCTTGGAGGCTCTCCGCAGTAGAAGAACCTTGACACACCTACAACCGAACACTCACCACACACACTTACTTTTTGAAGGCACATTTGCGCTCCCCTTTTTTGCTGACAGTTAGAGCCAAGGAAAAACTTTAGGAAATTGGAAATTGGGCCACATTCCGGATGGGAATCCTATCCCAAATGGTGTGAGGTCTAATTGGGACCAAATATCAGGGAGACCCCTTAAACCTTGGTAGGCCCAACACCGTCAACATTTTTGGAGATAGAAGGAGGGAAGCCAGATTTGTATGCATGATAACCTCACCCACCCTCACCATACATCTTCTGGTTAAGGAAGCAATATTTCCAGCACCTCCCCTGCTCATATTCCTAAAGTTGGTAGAGCTTCTCAGCCTGGTCTTGAACAAACCTGTGAAATCTCTTACGAGCACATCTGGGCCATCCATCCTATAACCCGTAAGTTTGCAAAGGATATTGGACTGATTCCTAGAGTGCAAAATCTTCCTTATTTTACAAAGAAGAACGCAACCACTCCTACCGAGATAATGGTTTCGACAATCGAAGATCTAGTTCTTGCCACCCTTGAAGAGCTAGAAGATACAGTAGAAATCACAAAGAAACAAGAGTATCCTCCATATTTTAACGGAGGTGACACAAGTAATGTTGTACTCTCAAACGATACTTTCCACGGGTTAGGTGGTGAAGAAGAAGAAGAAGATCCATCACATTCTAGAGAAGAAGAGCAAGATCCATCAAACTCTGTTGAAGAGGAGGAGCACAAAGACAAAGATATGGCATGCCAAGATATATATTCGATGACTTAAGGCCCACTTGCATTCCCAGGTGTGTTACAGAAGATGCCGAATCACCGAGAGAAGTTGTTAACGAAGTATGACCCTGAAAAATCAATGAAGGCAGAGAACCACTTGGACAACTTTTACCTAGATCTGCAAATGCTTGAGGTATGTTATGATGATGTTGCATGTATACTTTTCTTGTGTACCTTATGTTAGAAAATCGGAAAAGTAGAAATATTTTCTTATACTTGATAATTATTTGTGAGATTCTTGTGTTCTTATTATCTTTCTTATATTATTTTTTATTATCTTATTTCATCAAGCAATTATCTAAAAAATAACACGAAGATCAAGGACACTAGATATAGGCGGATAGCTAGGGAAAAGCTCCTATTTTGGGAAAGAACCAATCAACAACTCTTCCTTTAATAGTTCTTCTGAGATAATCCAAGACTCTTGACTTAGACAAAAACATCCTATACACCAAGTCAACCCTTTCCTTTTTTCAATAGATGATCACTTTCTAGTAATTCGACCTAGATGCATCAATAAGAATAGTAGCACTTCGATGCAGTATTATCTTCGACCTAGAAAATTTGATCTTAATACAACATCGTCGACCTTGAAGAAACACTTCTACCTTAATGTCGTACTTCGACCTTGATGCTGTACTTCGACCTTGATGTATTCCTTTGACCATGATTCTATAATATAACTTCTTGATGCCATAACAAAACTTCGACCTTGATGTCATAGACTAGAAAATCACATGTTTGAGAGAGAGAGAGATAACCCAAAACCTTTAATCCTACAATTCTCCTTCTTCCACTGCAACTTCACACTTTTTCACGACTTCTTCTAGGAGATCGAACTTGTGTGAGTGATTTTCCTCTGAATGAATTGAACTGCTTCAATATATAGACTTTTGGTGAGGTTGAATTACATTTCTTAAGGCTGACTTGGTGTGGAGGTGAAATAATTCATTTTTGACTCAAAAATAATTCTTTTTGCATGATTCAAAAGACTAAGAAGGGTCTCTTTAAATTTACAAACTCTATTTACTTAGAATAAGTCCTAGAAGTCCTCAATGGGTACTTTGACCTAAAACATGATGATCTAATGATTTGAGAGGATCCATAAATGCAAGTGTCTTTGAAAATAACTCAAAAATAAAAGTCATTAGATGGAAGTGAAACTAGGGCCAGATCATAGTGCTCATCGCTCTGATTTAAAGGGTGCAAACATAGCTCAATTTCAAGCTCATATGCTCAAGTTATAGCTAGTCAAAGTTCTTATCAACTTGGCCAAGTCACAGCCTTAACGAGGCAACAATTTGGCATCATCCTGGTGCATGGAATCTGACCACCAGAATGGGAGAATTTGTCATCTAATTAATTTTCCTAATATCCCTTATTTTTTGATAGATAATAAAGGACTATTGTTTTATTAATAAATAAATAAATATTAAAATAGGGTGGTGATTTCCATCCCGCACAATAGATATATATATATATTATATAATATATATATTATATATATAATATATATATATAATTCAATATGGGGTGGCAGGCTGCCATCCCTGCCACACCCCACAAAAACATATCATCTATATGTAACATATTATATGTGGGTGGGTCAGCCTTTGCGCCATATGTCATAACCACTGGGGTCAGCGGGGCTTGAAATCACCTAGCCAACCTGGTCAACCTACCTCCCGTCTAGACCCAACCAAATAGGACCACATCAATTCAAAAAACATGACATTTAAAAAAACCGTATGCCATAGTTGGTTGGGTCGGTTGGAACTGCCAATCTCCACATACCTAATTTTGGTCTTTGACAATGGGCCAAACGACCTATGTTATAATATCCTCGTAACTCCAATATATATAAACCGAGCTGCTCATTCGAACGAGGAGGACGATGAAGGATGAGAATGGAACCTTGAATAGAGGAGGCGGTGGAACCATGAGCGAGGGATTTGTAAAGATGCCAAAAAAATTCCCTTAAAGGGCCAAAGGTGCCAGTGTCAAAATTCGACAAATTTATATTCCATTTTGCATGATTTCACAACACAAATCTAGTGGAGACATCCATTTCTCCAGCCGAGCTCTTAATTTTTGGGCCATCATCTAAATTGGAAGTGTAAAGGTAATTTTTGTAAAGGTTCTTATAATTGATTTCTCTAATGCCACTTAATAAGAGAAGGCCTCCACATTGTTGAGCAGGGCCCGAATTAAATCATTGTGTCTTTGATCTCATGTTTTCTTATACTTTTCTACTTCTTTTCATGTGGTTTAAGTTAGTTGGTTAATATGATCTATTATATGAAATTATGAATGCATCCTTGAAGCTAAAAGATCTGGATCAAGTTTGGTATCAGAGTAGGTCTTCTTGATGTGAGTTGCATCAGTTAATGCTAACTAGGAACAAGCTCCAAAGAGGTGAAGGAAAATTTAAATCCTTTGATCTAGAAGTGGGGTGTGCACCATGAATACAGAACATGGCAGATGAGGAAGCCCAAATCGAGGAAGAACAAAATTATCACAAAGATTTCTTCACCATGGTAGAGGAAGTTGATAAGGCATTTGTAGAGTGTGAGAAGAAAATCAAGCTTGAGGAGAAAGATCCAAATGACCATGCATTGGTAAATCATGGAGGCGAAGGAGAACAATCTCCTCCCTCTCCATCTTCAAGTGAAATTTCTTCTTCTTCCTCTTCTCATCATTCTAATAGGAATCAAAATGCATATAAAAATCCCCTTTTTAATCTAGATGTCAAATTTGATTTACGTGTATTTAGTGGAGAATCTAATGCATAAAATATAGATAACCAAATAAGACAGGTTGAAGTGTATTTTCACATACAACAAATCAAAGAGGATGAAGCCAAGATAAGTCTAGCATCCCTTTAATTGATTGGCACCACTCTCATCTAGTGGGAAGGCAAGCTACAAAAAGGTGGTAAGAGTAGTCGTAAACTTATTTCATCATGGTATGAGTTTATTTATGCTTTAAGAGGACAATTTTACCCATTGGGTTATAGATAGAAGGCCATGATGGAACGAAAACATTTGAAACAAAGTAAAGGTCAAACTTTTCAGAATTTCGTGACAGAGGAGTTTAGAAAAAAACACTATTGGCTCTTTGCATAGTTATTTGCATCATTCATTGTTATTATTTGAACCTAATTCTCTTGATGAATCTAGTGTGAAGGTTGTAAATCTTGACAGCAGGGAGAAGCATGAGAAAGATGACCACTTGAAGAGAGCAGCAACAATCGAGAGAAGAGAAGCAATCCCTTTTGTACTCATTGTGAGAAAGAAGGGCATGATAAGGAGAATTGCTAGAAACTGCATCCAGAATTGAGGCCGAAGAGGAATGACAAAAAGAAGAAGCAGAAGATAGTTACAACTGTGCAACAAGACCAATAATCATAATCAGAGGATGATGAGAGGATCACAACTGCAAGATTTGTAGGCATTGGACCAATTGACGTGGGATTAGAATCAGGTGACAAAATGAAGATCAAAACTCTTGGGATTGCAGCAGATGGATCCATTGACTTGGGTTCTGATTCGAGTGATGAGACAAAGATTTAAGCAAATGTTGTGCTAAATATGAAAATGGCACCAAATGTGGCATGGCTCCAAGAACTTGAATAGATCAACTGAACCATTCACGTGGATAACACTGAACTAAGGAGACTCCTACAAGAAGTAGAGAAAGAGAAACAAAGGTTGCATCTTAAGTTACAAGCCGAGGAGGAGGCCTTGGAGAAGTTGCAACATAACAAGCCTGAGGTAAAAAGTGATTATTCAATTTCATGTACTTTTTATGATGATGATTTCACTGCTTTTGAGAAACATGCTATAGGAATTGGATCAAAATTTTTGAAGAAAATGGGGTATCAAGTAAAGGGCCTCGATAGTAATAGCTAAGGCATTGTGAATCCCATGAAAGTGGAGGAATTGCCTTATTACGCATAACTTGAGTATGTCAAAAAAGAGGTTAGGGAATTCTCCAAGACATCTAGTGACTAACCAATGACAAATGATAAGAGCACTTCGTCACATTCTAGTGATATTGAGGGTTCCAACGACAATTATCAGAGGCACACCAGGAGAAAATGTTCCAAGATGATTTCGAAAGTTGAGGGACAAAGAATCATTATGGTCACTGTAACAAGGTTAGAAACCATAGTGCCACGTGTCAGGTGATCCATGCCGATAAAGAATCGATAAAGAATCCAACTGGAAAAAATGTTCAACAAACAAATTCGCCACATTCATGGTTGATCACTTTTTTGAGTAAGAGATGGTTTTAATAGATATAGTAGCTTGTAATGGCCACATTTTGTAAATCATGTTTTGCGAATAATTATAAAAGCGATGATGTCTTTTCCATCACTTATTAAAGAACCGATGATGTTTTTTCCTTTTGTTGATAGATGGGGTATTGGTTTCTATTATAATTTAAACTTGACCAAAGAGTGTGTGTTATAAAATCTTGGCAAGTATGGGGTTGTTTGAGTCATGTGTGGTTTTGTATGAAAGTACCATATTTACATGCAATGCATATGTTGAAAATGTGGATTGACGAAGACACAGGCTGTGTGTAGGATGTGTTCATGCTTTAGAGGACCAAAATATCCTCAGTGGGGAGGAATGATCCGGGAGGATCCATAAATGCAATTGGCCTTGAAAATAATTCAAAAATCAAAGTCATCAGATGGAAGTGAAGCCATAACAATATCATATTTCTCGTCACCCTGATTCCAATGGTGCGAACGCCACTCAAACATGAGTTCGTATGCTGAAGTTATAGTTGGTTAAAGTTTTGGTCAAACTTGGCCAAGTGGCAGCCTTAATGAGGCAACAATTTGGCAGCATCCCAATGCATGGAATCCAACCACTAGAATAGGAGAAATTTTTGCCTACTTAATTTTCCTAATATCGCTTATTTTTTGGCAAATAAAAAATGATTATTCTTTTTATTAAAAAACAAAAAACAAATATTTAAATAGGAGTGGTGGGCTTCCACCCCCACGCAATGTATTATCCTCTCTCTCTCTCTCTCTCTCTCTCTCTCTCTCTCTCTCTCTCTCTCTCTCTCTTAAAACACAATTCAAAATGAGGTGGTGGTCTACCACCCCCACCACACCCCACAACAACATATCATTTATATGTAACATATAATATGTGAGGGCACTACCAAAGGTGAACCCATCACACACCCCATGCCATATGTCATAACCATTGAGTTCGACATGGCTTGAACCTACTTGACCAGCCTGACCGACCCACCTCTTAGGCAGCCCCAACCAAATACAATCACATCAATTTAAAAGAAACACCATTAAAAAAAAAAACACATGCCATAGTTGATCGGGCGAGGGTTGGAATCGATGACCTCCGCCCACTTAATTTCGGTGTTTGCCAACAGGCCAAACAACTTATGTTGTAATATCTGCCCAAATCCAATATATATAAACTAAGTTTCCCATTCGAACGGGGAGGCCGACGAAGGATAGACACTAAACCTTGAATAGAGGAGGCAGTAGAACCATGAGTGAGGGATCCAGAAAGATGCCAAAAAGATTCCCTTAGAGAGTCAGGTGCCAGTGTCAGAATTTGAAAAATTTATAGTTGATTTTTCAGAATTGCACGACACGAATCCAATGGTGACGTTCATTTCTCTAGTTGAGCTCTACATTTTTAGGCCATCATTTGAATTGGAGGTATAATGGTCATTTTTGTAAATTTGCTTGTAACTAATTTCTTTGATGCCACTTAATAAGAGAAGGCCTCCCCATTATTAAGTAGGGCTTGAAGACATAGCCCACACTGGGTGAACTCTATAATCAAATCATTGTGTCGTTAATCTCATGTTTGCTTATGTTTTTCCACTTATTTTCATGTGGTTTAAGTTACTTGGTTAATATGATCTATGATATGCAATTCTGAATGCATCCTTGAAGTTAAAAGATCTGGATCACCCAAGCATAAAACCCATGTTTTAATAAGTCATAATAATAATAATAATAAAATTTCTTTTCATTCTTTTTCATAAGTACATCTTATTATGATCCAAATACAATTATTAAGACCGAACCTAGTTACATTTTTCAACACATCGTCTTAACTAGGGAGGTATTCATCATATACAAGTACAAGTAATATATCCAACTATGTGAACTATGAAGAGTTTAAGAACCACAATGCCATGGACTAGATCCTTGTCTGTGGAAATCAATCCAAAGTCTCTTAACAATTTAGGCACCACAATTCCACGGACTAGATTCCTGACTAGGGAAATCTATCTGAGTGGGACTAAGATGGACTAAAGCTTTCAACCTCTCTAGGTATCATCAAGCTTACTTTCTAACCATCAACCCAAGGATCTAGGTGCTTATTCGAGGTCATATCTCTATGGCCAATGCCATCCTCCCTACTTTACGATCTAGAAATAAACACATAGTACCGTCCTTATGTCCACCCAGGTAATGCTTCACTCACAAAGTCTCAACAAATTCAATTTTTACAATCAATAGCAAATCCATCCAGTTCAAATAGATCGGTAACAACAAATCTCTCCCGATCAAACTAATCAATAACAACAAGCATGTAAAACATGATGTCAAACCTCCGAGAGATTTACCTATACAAGCACAACACTAATCAATAAAATTGTTTCAAATGTACATAATTAAACACAAATTTCCGGGGTTTTTCAAACAACTATATGTTTCTTCTCAATTTATCATAGTAGGACTTTCAAACGAATATTGACAGAAGATTCCTCAATCATTCAATTTCCTTTCCTACTTCAGAATCAACTTTCCTTCTATTAGTAACACCTTAATATGTGTTCTTAACTTAATTCAAGTTATCCATCATGACTATAATATACCCTCCCTCTCAACTCAGGACTTGTTTCCATGAAGACAAGAGTGATGTGTCCTTCTCTCAATTATTGCCTTCACTAGGACTTACGGCTATTAGTCCTAGTCTAGTGCATGACACATGAAGTATAGAACCATATCCATGACTCCTTCTTAACCAAGGAGGATCTAATCATTCCTATACAAGGAATATACCCAATCTCCCTCTTAAACTAGGGAAATCAAATTATTTTGTATGATATCGAAGAATATTTCATGGCTTCCATCCTTCTTATCATAGTTACCATGACCATCATATAACTTTCCTCATCATGCTTATCAAATGAATATCTTCACCATCTTGAAGATTATGTACCTGCATAACTTAGATAGAAATTACAGCCAAATCTATGAAGTTAACTATATCATAATCATATAATAATGGAAGCATTAGACTTTATAAATGTAATCAATAAGATAATTTACTTCTATACTTCAACTTCTTGCCCAGGTTTTTCCACAAACCTTAAGTCACATCAATAGCTCAATCATGTTATCAATCTCATTATGTCAAGGGATTCAATATTTCTTTTAGAGATATGAAAAAATATTTTATAACATATAGAAAACCTGTTGGTACCATTCCATGATCCCTTTTTCCCTCCCAAAACATGACATTTTCCTACCTCTTTTCATCATTTATCTCTCAGATCCCTTGGAAATTGATTAGTTAATAGTCTTATAGTTATTAAATTGCATTGAAATTGATTTAAGGGTTTTATGTTAACGAATTAGGAATTTTTGGCAAAATGGCTACAGGAAGTTCCAACATCCTGTAATTGGTTTATTGTTTGACATGTGGCATGACAACTAGGCTAAAGCGAAGGGTAGGGATGAAAAGCAGAATGTCCAAGCATGGACGAACACCTATCCCGCAGTAGAATCAACCCTCCTACCTGCGCGGTCAACGAAGGTAAACTATGGCATGTTGGCGACAAAGGCAGCAACAACACGCATTCCAAATCGATTTAAGTTTTGTTTCCTTTTTAAATCAGTTAGGATAGAAACATTTTCAAAAATCGTGGTGTGGTAAAAGCGGCAACAGCCTGCTCGTGAATGTACATCCGTTTTCAAGGGATGTAAAACCATATGTAAATATAGTTTTGAACCGGTTGATTATCATTGTCATTGTCGTTGTTTCAAAAACAGAGTTTCGATTTTAATATCAAAGACTTGCATTACAATCACGATTTCACTGTGTTGATTTGGTAATCGTTGGATCACAGTTCAGTATACCTGGAACGTGGACGGGCCCTGCGTAACGTGGTATACTGTGTTTTATTTCATTTACAGTTAGGGTATTAATATGCATAGTGATTCAAATCGATTTATGCTTATAATATGCATGTTTATGAATGCGCTTGAATAAATTATCACCTGGATCGTGAATCATATCCTGTAAGGGATTCGATCCCTTGTTATCTTGTAGAGCATTGTCATGAACTCTATGCTTATGATTTCATATATTTTTATCTTGCATGACTATTAATGAATGTTGAGTATTCGCTGAATAGAGGTTTTATGTATGATGTCTCTGTAAGGGGACTAAAATCTTGATTTGCAGTGATACACAACGTTTTGGTTTGTTAAATGAATTGAATCTTGGATGATAGTAATATATAGCGTGATTTAGTTTGATAATGAATCGAATGATAAAATTGTAATTAGGAAGATTAGACTTAGATAACGATCCTTTATGTCTATATACTTTAGGCACACGCCTCTAAGTCTACGCACCCTAGTCGATAATAAATATAGCCTAGTCTAGCACCCTAGATAGGACACTACATTTTGGTGTCGTTGTTGGGGAGGCGTACTTAAAGGATTTAAAAAGAAAAAAAAATTATAAGCAAAAATAAACAAAAACACAGCTATAAATCATGTTCATTTATGCCTAGGTTTAGAGACAGCTAGGGTAGATTCATAAAGACCCCCCGCCATTCAAAAACTAACCCATCATCATCAGGAGCAAACTCTTTAAGGAATTCAACACCAGCTGAGGAGGACATCATACAAGCATTAGAGGATAAACAAAAATCAGGACAAAGACTTACTCTCATCGAAAGGCAAACTTTATTAACACATAAATCGCAGAAGAAGGACTTTCCTAGGTCTTCCACACAAGGAGAAAGTAGCACAGTGACCGAACAATCTTTCTTTAATCTCCTCTTTGAAAAAAGTGACTCTGACATAGAGAAACCTATTAAAATGGCTGAGGAAGGAGATGGATCAGTACCTCATCAAGGACATAGAGATGAAGAAGAGTCAACTTTTCCTTTTCCTATACATGAACCACAAGAAGATGATGAGCTCAAAATGAAGAACATACCCCCATCAGTGCTACCTAACTTTTATGGTATGGCTTCAGAAGATCCGGACTCATTCTTATTCGAGTTTGACATTGTATGTCGAACATATGGCTATACTGATGATGCGCATAGGCTTAGAATTTTTCCAGCGACATTAAATGCATCAGCCTTAAGATGGTTCATGAGGCTTGGTGAGCATACTATAACTGATTGGGATGGAATGAGAAGAGTATTTCTAAGGAAATATCAACCCTACTGCAGATCCAAAGACTCTAAAGATGACATCTTTAGAATGAGCCAACAAGAGGATGAAACCTTAGAGGAATACTTAGAACGGTTTGTCTACAACTTACAAAAATCCAAACACCAAACTATGCCTCTTGATCTGGTCCGCACAATATTCTTGAAAGGCATCCAAGAGGAATACATGGATGACCTTAACCTGATGGGTAAATGTGACATTTCTATTTTACCCTTTGAAGAAATCGCTAACCTATGCGAAAAGTATTCAAGGAGTAAAGCTAAAATGGGAAAAATAACCATGTCATCCAAAGTCACAAAGTCTGCTTCAGCAAGTGTCACAAGGGCTGAGATAGGGAATATGCTGGAAGAGTTTAAAACAGATTTGTTAAGAACGATAGGGAACCAAATTGACACTTTAAAAGATAAAAAGAAACAAGAAGCTGAAGATTAGATAATGGCTATTTTCTGCCCAAAGTGCCGGAAGAAACATGCATTAAAGGACTGTCCACTAGAAAACATCCAAGTTTGTGCTTTCTGTACTGAACAACATGATATATTTAACTGTCCTAGAGTTAAGGTTTTACAGAATTGTAATATGGCAGCCAATGCAGAGACGGAAAACATGTATTACATGGGCACAAAGAGACCATGGCAGCCAATGCCAGCACCTCAAGGTATGTTCCCAAATCAAAATTTGCAATTTCCTGTAAATGATCAAATGTATGCACAGAATTCATGGAATGTACCCATGCCATGGCAGCACCAAAACCACCCAAAGCAACAATGGAGACCATCACAACAGTATTCTCAATCTTATCATACATATCCTCAATCATACCCACCATATTCACAACCATATCAACAATACCATCAGCCATATTCATCACATTCTCAACCATATCAGCAGTATCCTCAACAAGTTGTTTATCCGCCTCAACCTACTCAACAAGCACTACCTGCTCCTCCACCAATAAATCCACCACAACTACAATTTCCAGCTAACTCACAACCTTCCAGACCCACTCAAATTCCTGCTCAAACTGTCCCAAATCCGAATAATAGAGCAGAGAGGCCAGCCTACAATGTAGAAGAGGGAACCTCATACCCCACACTACCCTTGAAAAATATCAACTTGAGGTCTGGTAAGGTACTCCAAAAAGATTCTCCAATAACATATAAGCGAGAAGAAAACATAGAAAATGAAAATGAAATGACAAATCAAAGGAAATCAAACGATGATACCAGAGATAAGAAAATGCAACCATTCCATCCACCTTTTCCAGACCGATTGGTCCAAATCAAACCTCCATTGTCTATACCACAGTTTGATGTCTTAGATGAGCTCAAGAATGTCTACATAAAAATTCCGCTGTTGCAAGCTATAAAGGACATTCCCATATACACTAAAGCCATCAAAGACATGTGCCTCAAGAAGCCTGCTAGAAAAACGATTGATCCTCAAACCATTCATGTTATAGGACATTTAACAGGCCTTATGACCAATACCATCTCCATGGAAAAGTATGTTGATCCTGGCATTCCCAAAGTGACCACCATCATTAACAACATACCAATTCCAAACACCTTGATAGATCTTGGGGCCACAATTAATGTCATGACTCTTGAAACCATGAGAACACTCCAGCTTACAAATTTGCAACATACAACGATTGTTCTAGAACTAGCTGATAGGTCTAAAGTGATTCCGGAAGGGATTTTGGAAGACATAATTGTCTCACTGGACTCTTGGGAGTATCCGGTGGACTTTTTAGTTCTCCAACCCAAATCCAGTTTAGGAGGGCACCCTATCATTCTTGGTAGACCATGGTTAGCGACTGCTGATGCATTCATAGGATGTCGATCTAGCAACATGATCATTTCGAGAGGGACCGAAAGAAAACAACTCACCCTCTACCCATCGGCACAATCACCAGCAGTAACACACAATTTGTGGCTTGATGATAAATTCAATGATAAAAAAGAAGTACAATCTATTTTTAGCATTGACCAATCTATGATTTCCAAGAACAAAACAATAATGATTTGGTAGAACTATTCCTTTCTCAACCTGATATTTTCGAAAATTTGAGACATGACCAATATCATGCTACAGATGTACTTTTAGCCCAAAATTTTCAGGAAACATGCACCATTCAATCTTTGCAAACCACATTTAACGACATCTTTCCAGTTCAATCCATCACCAACACACAGAGTCAGGTTATATAGATTAGTCCAGGGAAAAATCTGAACATAGGTAATCATCTAGACTCATCTCAGCAAGAGAAATTGATTCGACTCTTGAGAAAATACCAGAAAGCCTTTGCTTGGGACTACACCGATATGCATGGGATTCACCCTGACACATGCACTCACCATATTTACACAGATAGTACTATCAAACCAGTGAGGCAACCACAGAGAAGAATGAACCCCATGCTCCAAGATATTGTCAAAGAAGAGTTGCAAAAACTATTGAGAGTTAATTTCATATATCTTATTTCTGACAGTCAGTGGGTATCCCCATTGGTTGTAGTGCCCAAGAAAAATGGTAAGTGGCGCATTTGTGTTGATTACAGACAAATGAACAAAGCCACGCTCAAAGATTATTTTCCACTAGCATTTATTGACCAAGTGTTAGACACCCTAGCTGGGAAATCATCATTCTCTTTTCTTGATGGTTTCAGTGGCTACAACCAGATCAGGATAGCCTCGGAAGACCAGGACAAAACCACCTTCACTTGTCCTTGGGGCACTTATGCTTACAATGTTTTGCCATTTGGACTTTGCAATGCTCCAGCTACATTTCAGAGAGCTATATTAGCTATTTTCGCTGATTTATTTCATGATTGTGTTGAAGTTTACATGGATGATTTTTCAGTATACAACAATTCATTTGAACATGCATTAGAAAACCTTGCGAGAGTTTTGAAAAGATGTATTGAAACTAATCTGTCCCTCAGCAATGAGAAGTGTTTTATGATGTTGAATGAAGGGATAGTGTTAGGCCACTATATTTCCTCTCAAGGCATCAAGGTTGACCCAACAAAGATCCAAATCATTGTCGATTTGCCAATTCCACAAAATCAAAGAGAGGTAAGAAGTTTCCTTCGGTATGCAAGCTATTACAGAAGGTTTATTGAACATTTTAGTAAAATAGCTTTACCTTTGTTTAAACTTCTAACGAAAGATGTACTTTTCAATTGGAATGAGAACTGCCAACAATCATTCGAACTACTTAAAAAGAAGTTATCAACCGCACCAGCCTTGAGAGGGCCTAATTGGAGCCTACCATTTCATATCTTTACAGATGCATCTGACACTGTAGTGGGTGCATCATTAGGCCAAAAAGAGGAATCTTGTACTAATGCCATTTACTTCATTAGCAAAAATCTAACACCTGCAGAGTTAAACTACACGGTCACAGAGAAGGAAACACTTGCTATCATATATGCTGTGAACAAATTCCGACATTACATTTCGGGTTATGAAGTATTTGTACATACTGATCATTCTGCCATTAAACATTTAATGAATAAACCAATAACTAGTGGCAAAGTTACCAGATGGTTACTATTGTTACAGGAATTCAACATCACAGTGTTAGATAGACCAGGTAAAGAGAACCAGGTGGCAGATTTTCTTTCTAGACTGCAAAATCAAGGTGAGGTTGTTCCAGTTGAATATTCTTTTCCAGATGAAAATCTATTTGCAATTTCCATAGTAAATCCTTGGTATGCTGATTTGGCCAATTATTTGTCTACAGGAAGGACACCTCCACACTTTACTGCAAAGGAAAAGAAGAGACTAGTCAAACAAAGTGCTAGATATTCATGGCTCAATGGCGATTTATTTTACATTGGTTATGATATGATCATTAGAAGATGTGTAAGAAATGATGAGGTAATTGATATTTTAAAATCTTGCCCTGATGAACCGTGTGGTGGGCATTTTGCAGCTAAGCGGACAACATTCAAAGTTCTTACTCTTGGATACTATTGGCCATCCATTTTCAAGGATGCCAAGAAGTATATAAAGAGTTGTGACAGCTACCAAAGAATGGGCAGGCCAATAGCTACAGACGAGATGCCTCTTCAGCCTTAAGTTCACCTAAAGACATTTGAAAAATGGGCTCTAGACTTCATAGGACCCATTAACCCAACCTCCAACAGTAAGAAGTACATCCTAGTATGTACTGATTACGTCACAAAGTGGGCTGAAGCAAAAGCACTGGTTAGAGCCACCGAACACATAGTTGTAAATTTCCTTTTTGAAGAGATTTTTGTCAGGTATGGAGTGCCAAGGGAGATAGTGACCGATCAAGGTACCCAATTCACCTCAAAGTTGGTAAAGGACATCACAGAAAAATACCAAATCAAGCATAGGAGAAGTACACCTTACCATCCACAGGCCAATGGGCAAGTGGAATCCACAAACAAAAATTTGGAAGGTATCATTACTAAAACTGTTGCAATGAACAGGAAGAATTGGGAAGAGAAGCTCAAAGATGCACTCTGGGCTTACAGAATCACATGGAAGGATACTACAGGATTTACACCATACCAGTTGGTGTACGAAAAAGAGGTAATGCTTCCTATTGAGTTTCAAATACATACTTTTAAACTGGCTGCAGATTTGCAAATTGACTTGGACCAAGCACAAAAAGAAAGAATTCAGCAGTTGAACCAGCTGGATGAAATGAGGCAGCAAGCAGAGGAAACCACCATCCTCATGCAAAAACAAAGCAAGCAGTGGCATGATGCACATATCAAGAATAAGCAGTTCAAGGAAGGTGACTGGGCTTTACTTTTTGACTCTAAGTTCAGAGATCATAAAGCCAAGTTTACCACCCATTGGATGAGCTCCTACCAAATTGTTCAGGCATATGACAATGGTTCAGTGAAGCTCGCAACTATTGATGGAGAAGGTCATTCCTTTACTGTCAATGTTCATCACCTGAAATTATACACTAAGCCCACCAACAAGTAAGATTTTCTACACACAGTATCTCAACAAAGAGAGGTTGAGATACTGCAGCTCTCAGCTGCAGTATCCCTGCCTTAGTTTATTTTCTTTCAATTTTGAAAAAAGAAATTTAAAAAAAAAGAGAAAAAAAAAGTAATAATAAATGGGTTAGATGTGAAAACCAGCCTCTAGCACACTCTAACCCCGAATTCCTACTTGAAAACCAATTCATTGGCGAGTAAGAATTCTCTTTCTTTTTGTTCACTGTTTAATTTCTCAGCTGAGTAATGACTTGAGGACAAGTCAAAACTTTTGTGGGGGAGAGAAGCATCAGTATTTTGTTCTTTTATCTCTCCATTGTAAATTTTTAAAGATTTCTCATCTCCTCATTGTAAATTTCCAAAGCAGTTTGTTCCAGCATTCCGAATTTCAATAAATAAGATGTCTTGTCATTGTTTTATCTCAGAGGGACCTGGTTATAAATATTATGCAGGGGGGCCTATTCTGTCCAGAAGACCATGCTATCAGCACCAACAGTAATGGGACCTGTTTAGACACACAGAAAGGGACCTGTTAAGAGATTGATATTTCAAGGTTACTTCAACACAGCTTCAACAAGTTTCTACAAGGGCAGGTTGCTGAGCACCAAGACTCCATCAAACACCCAAGCTCAAAGTACCTGTATGCACATAAAGAGCTGCATGAACGTCTTCAGTATTTCAGAGGGACCTGTTGCATTCAAATCTACCTCAGGGGACCTGTTATGAACAACAAAGAAAAGTTAAACAATAGTCAAGAGGCTAGCCCTACTCAGCATGCCAATTCAACAACAGTCAAACAAAAGTGTAATACGCTCCTTGTTCTTAACATTTAATTTCTTGGATTAATTTTTAATGTTAATTCTAATAACTGTGACTGTTATGATCGATTTCAAGGGCACGTTTTTCATCATCCCTTATCTCCCTGATTCTTCCCTACTTCAACCTATTTCCTACTTCTAAAATCCATTAGCCCTTCATTTCAACCTTGTTCTACGCATCCTACAGCCATACCAACATCCTCCATTTGGCCGAGTACCAACAGGACACGTGGTGATTGTTTTTAAAAGAAAAATTATATAAAGGTAAGAAACAGGAGGCCTATTCATTATATTGCATGCGGTTGAATGATGATTTCACCACCCGACGCACCTAAGAGATTCAGAGGACTCCATCATACCTCAGTATGGTATATATGCTCCCAGCGCTCCCATGATAGCATTTGTGCAAGCGGCATCATTATTCCCCTGTTTCCAAAAATGAACATGCCCTGAGGTAAAGGAAGTTGGTCATTTCACTCCCATTTTTCAGGTTGATTACGTTGGCGTATAATCCCGTGGCTTCCACAGTAAGGACCGAAGGCAGTGAGCGCCACTCGGTTTCGACTCCCACCAAGTTACATGACAATCGACCCAGCATCACATTGGATACTAAGGGAGCGACGCCATTAGGTAACAAGTCAAAATTTCTTTGTTAAATTTGCAAGTTAGAGCTCGACCCTCCACCAAGATGACAAATAGGGTCAAGCCAAGTGTGTTCAATAGTTCCCAATACCATGAAGACTGCATTTCGATTCTCAGAGAAATACAGTGGTTTCCCTTTTTGGAGAAATTCCATGGAAGCAACGAAGAGGTTACTAAGCAATTCGCCTTCACATTTAATGGGGAGAAAGCCCTGATAGGCAATTTATCATTCAGGGTTTCAGAAGACACCATCACCCAAGCGATAGGGATCAGCCCAAAAGGAGAAAAGTATTTTAAGACCAAGCAATTCAAAGAGAAATCATGGACCCAATTCATGTCTAGGTCTCGAGTCTCATCGGTTAACTGGAAGAAAGGCGTCCCAAGAAGTTGGTTGATGCATCCTTGAGATGAAATGGTCTACATACTTCAAAAATTCGTAACCTGTGAAGGCCGCTACAGTATTGTTTATCTATACCATATCAAGTTATTGCTACACTTGAAAAGGAAATGTGTTATCAGTTTACCATATTTTCTATTGCAGAGCCTAACCAAGATGTCAAAGACCATCCAGAAGCAGAAAGGAAATGAAGACAAGACCTTATATCACTTTGGATTAGTTAAAATTCTTATTGAGCATGAATTACAGAGAAGAGGGAAAACATGGAAGGAGTTCTTAGCTGCCAACCAAATTAGAGATGAGGAAGACAAAGAAGAATCGCAAGAAAACTCAAGATTCATGAAGGACATTGATGAGGAGATCCTGGCATCATCCAAAGCAAACAAGGTACCTCCAACTGTGAGCAACATAAGGACTAGGCAAATGAGAAAGGAGGATGCTAAGAAGATAGAGCAAGATAAAATTTTTACCACTTATTCAAGAAGAACAAGGAGAACACCAAAAGCTCAGTTGCAAGAAGACCAGCTTGAATCCAATGCACCTATACAAATGGATATTCAGAGCAGTGACCATTCGCCACCAGGGCCGGGAGCTGATATAGATGTTGAAAGCCATTCACCCCCAGGACCAGGAGCTGATATAGAGGTCGAAACTAATAACAAACAAGAAAAAGGGTCACCACCTCCTAATAAGAAGCAGAAGAAACTGGAGAAACAAATTGAAAAACTAAAGGAAGAGCCCATGGAGGCTAATATGCTGGAGAAAGTTATCAAGAAAGAAAATGAAATGCTCCGAACGTAGAGTAAAGAGATTCAAAAGAAAAATGAAAAGTTAAAGGAGCGAGTCAATGAGCTAGAGGCTGAGCAAACAGATATTTGTAAATGGGCCACCAAGTGGTACAATCAGAAGAAGACCCTCAAGGAAAAATACAAAAGATTAAAGCAGGAGCTCCATGACCAGAAAGATGCCCAGGTGAAGAAGAATGTGGAAACATTGCTAAAGGCAGCAGAGGTACAGGCAGGGACAGAGTTCAAAGGAAGCACTTCGGGGTTAGCATGAGGACATGCTAATTCATTAATTCGGGGAGAGATGTTGGTACCATTCCATGACCCCTTTTTCCCTCCCAAAACATGACATTTGCCTACCTTGTTTCATCATTTATCTCTCAGATCCCTTGGAAATTGATTAGTTAATAGTCTTATAGTTATTAAATTGCATTGAAATTGATTTAAGGGTTTTATGTTAATGAATTAGGAATTTTTGGCAAAATGACTACAGGAAGTTCCAATATCCTGTAATTGGTTTATTGTTTGACATGTGGCATGACAACTAGGCTAGAGCGAAGGGTAGGGATGAAAAGCGGAATGTCCAAGCATGGACGAACACCTATCCCGCAGTAGAATCAACCATCCTACATGCGTGGTCAACGAAGGTCAACTATGGCATGTTGGTGACAAAGGCAACAACAACACGCATTCCAAATCGATTTAAGTTTTGTTTCCTTTTTAAATCAGTTAGGATAGAAACATTTTAAAAAATCGTGGTGTGGTAAAAGCGGCAACATCCTGCTCGTGAATGTACATCCGTTTTCAAGGGATGTAAAACCATATGTAAATATAGTTCTGAATCGGTTGATTATCATTGTCATTGTCGTTGTTTCAAAAACAGAGTTTCGATTTTAATATCAAAGACTTGCATTGCAGTCACGATTTCGCTGTGTTGATTTGGTAATCGTTGGATCACAGTTCAGTATACCTGGAACGGGGACGGGCCCTGCGTAACGTGGTATATTGTGTTTTATTTCATTTACAGTTAGGGTATTAATATGCACAGTGATTCAAATCGATTTATGTTTATAATATGCATGTTTATGAATGCACTTGAATAGATTATCACTTGGATCGTGAATCATATCCTGTAAGGGATTTGATCCCTTGTTATCTTGTAGAGCATTGTCATGAATTCTATGCTTATGATTTCATATATTTTTATCTTGCATGACTGTTAATGAATGTTGAGTATTCGCTGAACAGAGGTTTTATGTATGATGTCTCTGTAAGGGGACTAAAATCTTGATTTGCAGTGATACAGAACGTTTTGGTTTGTTAAATGAATTGAATCTTGGACGATAGTAATATATAGTGTGATTTAGTTTGATAATGAATCGAATGATAGCATTGTAATTAGGAAGATTAGACTTAGATAACGATCCTTTATGTCTATATACTTTAGGCGCACGCCTCTAAGTCTACTCACCCTGGTCGATAATAAATATAGCCTAGTCTAGCACCCTAGATAGGACACTACAAAACCCTCAAATCAATTCAAACAAATATAATTTCAACAAAACATCTAACAACTTTCAGAATTCACATGTTAGAATTCCTACTTGGATTTTGTGCAAACCCTAGATTTCAAACATGAGCCATTAAGCTTCAACAATAAAAACCAATCATAGCTCAATTACATATTTCAACAATATTTCATAAATCTCATATTGTCACATTAGTCATCACATATTAGAGAATTGAGCTTCTACTAAGGTTTAGTTACAAAAACCTAGAATTCACAAATATTATCGTCCTAGAGAACCAAACTTCAACTAGGGCTTAGTTCCAAACCGTAGGACTCATGACCATTAATAATTAGGTTAACTCATATACCTAGGATTCCATAATCATGCACAAGCATATCATAACATGTGTTAGTCAAACCCAATGACACAAATTTCAATATATTAAAGTTAGACATATAAAAAACTTCATCAAACTAGGGTTTGATCAAACAAACACACGTATACCAAGGATTTTATTTCTAGGACATTATAAGGGTATTGCTTATACACCTTACCAAACACTAATGATCTAGGTTTCAATACTAAATGTAACAAACCCTAATTAATCAATACTTCAAAGGTTTGGGATTTCAGACATCACCATTCAACCCTAATAAGTTAGGGTTTTCATTGCCATAACAAAACCCCAAACATGACATCATCAAAGCAGCAAAATTTTTCTTTAGGCTTCATAAATAACACTAAGTAGGCTAGAGTTTCACACATTATCATCAACACCCTTAATTTAGGGCGGGTTCCACAAGAATAATAAAATATGTGAGGAGGGTAGATTTATCTAATGATGAATCACCCATTCGATGATCTTTATGATTCAAGAGTTTTAGACATAACAATGTTAGTAATATAGAATATATTACCAAAAAGAATGAATATACCTTTATCATGAAGAGAAAAAATATTATGGTCTAAGGCATACCTTTATTTCTTAACAAACCTTGTAATCCCAATGCTTTACCTTGTGAGGCCTTCTTTCATAATCTTTGAGTATTAAGTGAGCCTTTCCTAAACAAGGAAAATATGAATATAGATATGAGTAGTATAAACAAAATTAGATAAGTAAAGGAAACCAAATATAAAAGATAATACAAGGAGTTAGATACTTATCTTTGGAAAGTGGTGAGGGATCTCTCTTAATCCAAACTTCAGGGATATGTAAGGGATAAATTCCCTAACACATAGGTCTTTGGCTTCAGATCCTTCCATGTTATTCTTGTTTGGTGAAACTTCTTCGACAAAGTTTATTTGACCCCTATTCCTCCTATTATTCCCTGGATTCTTAAGACAAGACCATCTTGTGACAATTGTAGCATTGACCCTTTAGATTTCTTTAAGGTTCCTTTCTTCTTGTGATGAGTGGAAAAATCATTTGATATTTTTTCTTCTTCACTCTCCTTGTGGATTACTAAAGATATTCTGACTCCTTGACTCCTTCTTGACTACATGCATTCCATCCACTATTAGGCTCATGGCCAAAACTTTGCTTCTATAAACTTTGCTTTATTTTCTTACTTGATTAATCTATAGGATTGTTTACTTTTTCTTTGACTAAATCCAAAACTTTATTCTTTTTGAGTATTAGATCTATCCTATTTTTGCATGACATGTAATTGATGCTCCTTTTAATTTGTTCTCTCGCTTTATGGGGTTAGGCATTGTCCTTGAAGGTAATAATATTTCTTCCTTGTAAGGTCTCCTTATATTATCCCTTGCTCAACTTCTTGAGATTCCTTATTCTTTCAATATATTTTTAACCTTCCTTTTTCTTTCTTCTTCACCTTAGCTTTGAAACCATGTTAGAAAATCAGAAAGGAAGAAATATTTTCTTATACTATATAATTACTTGTGAGATTCTTCTTTTCTGATTATCTTTCTTATGTTCTTATTTTATGTTAGTTCATCAAGCAATTATCCAAACAACATCATGAATATCAAGGACACTAAATGTAGGTGGACAACCTGGGAAAATCCCCAATCTTGGGGAAAACCCAGTCAACAACTCTTCCTTCAATAATTTTTCTGAGATAATCAAAGACTCTTGACTTATATATATACTTCCTCTACGCCAAGTCAACCCTTTCCTTTTTCAACAGATGATCACTTTCTAATACTTTTACCTAGATGCAGTAGTATCTTCGACCTAACAACTTCGATCTTAATGCATAATCTTGGAACTTGAAGCAACACTTCTACCTTGATGCCGTACTTTGACCTTGATGTTGCACTTCAACCTTAATTCCATAATATAATGTATTGATTTCGTAATAGAACTTCAACCTTGATGTTGTAGCCTAGAAAATCACATGTTTGAGAGAGAGAGAGATAACAAAAAAATTTTGATCCTACAATTTTCCTTCTTCCATTGCAACTTCACGCTTTTTCATGACTTCTTATAGGAGATCGAACTTTTGTGATTGATTTTCCTCCAAATGAATCAATCTTTTTCAATATATAAGCTTTTGTGAGGTCAAATTACCTTTCTTGAGGCCAACTTGATCTTCTTGAGGCCGACTTGGTGTGGATGTGAAATAATTCTTTTTTGACTAAAAAATGATTCTTTTTACACGATTCAAGAGCCCAAGAAGGGTCTCTTTAAATGTAAATCACTCTATTGACAAAGAATAAATACTTTAAGTCCTCAATGGGGACTTTGACTTAAAACATGATGACCCAAGCATGAAACTCATGCTTTAATAAGTCCTAATAATAATAATAATAATATTTCTTTTCATTCCTTTTCAGAAGTACATTTTATTATGACTCAAATACAATTATGAAGACTGAACCTAGTGGCATTTTTCAACACCTTAGATGACAGAGTAACTGTGTGGTATCACCGTCTTCCTCCGAACTCAATCTAGAATTGGAAGGGGTTTAAGAAGTTGTTTCTTGAAAAGTTTACTGATGACAAAACCCCCACCATGTTATTGAAAGAGCTGGGAAATCTGAAGATGGAGTAGAAAGAAAAAGTTAAATATTTCAATTAAAGGTTTAATCGTATATTGAACATATTTTGTACAAACATGAAACCTCATGAATATATCAATATCGACTATTATAATTCTACCTCACATATAAGAATTGCACAGTTCATGGAGAGAACTGCAAAAGTGAATCTTGCATAAAATTATGAAGAAGAAATCACAGTTGAAAAGCAATTGCATGCGACCATAGTCATTATTGACAATGAACCATCAAAGGACTCCAAACACATGGAACGAAGGTCTCAAGCCTTCATAAGAAAGGCCAAGGAAAAGGAAGCTACTGATCTTGAGACCATAACTCGCACCATCAAGTCTCTGTCTAATGAGTTGGCAAAGTTAAAGCAGAGGTCAAGCAAGATCACCATAAGAATAAAGCCTCTTAAATTAAACTTTTGAGAAGGGATGCCAACTCTGGAAGAAAAGAAAATAGATGACCACGTCTGCGTAGAGCTTGAACGTTGTGCTGAATATTGAGAGTATGGGCATGGACCAATATTATTTGTTTCATGAAGAGTATCATTCAAAGAAACATGCCTACAATGGAATCATAACATGAATGCTCTAGCTGTGCATATTATTGATACAATACTTTCTGATGAGCATACTAAGCCAGTGGAAGAGGAGGAAGAAACTGCACCAGTTGAAGAAATTGTGAGTGTTGGGCATGTAGTGAATACACTCAATTATGTTTAGGTAGCTAAAAATAAAAGTGTCATAGAAAAACCATTGAAGGAGGACCTAGTCCAAAATGAGAACAATCAATACAACTTGAGAAGCTAAGGTATGGTCTTTGAACAAGAGTTGACGAGGAATAAATTGAAAGAGCATATGCTAAGGAATATCACACCGCACATCGAGTCAACCCATAACACTTAGAGCAAGTATGGAAATGTGGCTACAATGAAAAGTACTTCCGCGAACAGAAAAAGAAAGTCCATCATTCCGGAAACAACATATAAGGTTACTACTCTAGAAACTTTGGCAATGTCTCTTGCACTTGATTATAACATCATTGAAGTCATGAAGAAAGCTCACACCAACATCTCACTCTTTGAACTTAAAAGGATTGCGAGCCAATAGGAAATTCTTGTTCATGCTCTTGAAGAACTCGCCTCTGGTAACACTGCTTCTTCACAAGAGGGATATAGTAAGTCTTCTAGTCCGCTGGAATATTCTCTTAATGCTTTAACATTGGATGCAAGTACACTCTATCCTCTTATTTTTTTAATGTTTGAAATTTTCAATTACAATGTACACAATTTTATAGTTGATTTTGGTGCATCTATAAATGTAACGCCCCTATCTGTAGCAAAAACAATTAATGAAAAATGCGATAAGACATATTCCAAAATTATTCAGTGGGACAAGACCCTTGTCCATGCTATAGGTGAACTCAGATATGTGCTTATTCACTTATCATCTCACCAACAAATACACCGGTGTATAAATACAGTAATTGTGGACATCCCAAAAGCATATGGTGTATTTCTAAGCAGAGACTGGTCCAACAAACTACAAGGGTATTTTTCTACCGACTTATCACATTTATGGCTTCCATACAAGGGCATAAATAACCAAATTTGGGTGAACTCAGAACTTCACATGAATCATATTATTACACACTTGGGGAAAAATAAACTAGTTGCTTTTGCATATATAATATTTGGAAATTGCTTTCTAGAAAATGATATGGGGTGCTATCTTTCCCAACCATCCCCAATCCCACTTGACACAAAGTTGGATCTCCTTCCTAGTCCAACTAGTGCAAATGAATTATGTATAGTAGATAGTAATAGTAGTAGTAGTATCAGTGTAGAGCCTAGCTCTTGTACATATAATGTTTCAATTTTGTATTTTGATGGTTCAAAGGCACACGAGAGCTTTGGATTTGGTTGTTTTTTAATAGACCCATGACAGAGGAAATACCCGTTCTCAAGGCGCTTGGAATTTGAGTGCACGAACAACGGGAACTAATATGAAGTACTCATCTCAGATTTAAAAAGGGCCATCGACCTCAATGTTGGAGTTCTCAAAGCAGTAGGTGACTCTGAAATCATCGTACGATAGGTACACAATAATGTTCACTATGTGTTACCTCATCTGAAAGGCTATCAACAAGAGGTACAGTGTTTGATTTCTCATTTCCAAGCTTTTAACATTATATATGTTCCTAAAATGCGTAATGCAGTTGTAGATGCATTAGAAAATGTTTTTGCTAGGTTATCACCACTCATAGACAGTTTTTCTGTTGAAATTCTTTATAAGCCATCCATCCCTAATAATATCACTAATTTACACGTTTTCAATGACGACCAGAAGATACTACACTTTATGGCAAACAATGATGTATTCAAAGATGTAGTTATCAATGAAGATGAGCACAAAAATACCTTGCAAGATGCAACACACAAAAATAAAGAAAACCCCATGTCGAAGGGCGTGGTATCATTCGAAAATATGTATGATTTGTAGAATCACTTTCGAGGACCAATCAACCCAAAAACACACAGTTCAATGATGTCGCAAAAATAAATAAATCCTAGAACATAAAATGATTCGAAGTTTGTAAATCTCTATACTTATTGCACACCACAAGAGAGACAAGATTTCATCCACCTATTCAAGCAGTACTAAGATGTTTTCGCGTGGATATATGATGAGCTCAAAACTTATGGCACATGAATAATCCAGCGTGTTATCCCGATCAACATAGGGGCCAAGCATTTTCAAAATAAGTTGTGAAAGGTATATCCGATGCTTAAGCCCTTGATTTAAAAAAAGTTGAGGAAGTTGTTGGATGATCAGATCATCTATAAAGTGTGATATTCAACCTAGGTATCAAATCTGGTCCTAGTGAGGAAGAAGTTCTGAGAAATCCACTTGTGTGTTGATTTCCTAAACTTGAATCGCACCTTGGACAAAGATAACTACCCTATGCCATCTATGGAACAAATATTGCAGACAATATTGGGGTCAAATATGTTCTCCTTGATCGATGGTTATTCAGGCTACAACAAAGTTCTGGTATCAGAGTCTGACGGGCTAAAAAAAAAATTCGTACTAAGTGGGGCATGTTCACATTCCTAAGAATCCCATTTGGGCAAGTCAATGCAGGTGCAACATTTCAACATGTGATGGAAATCACATTTCATGGAATAATCGAGGGAAGAAAAGTGGTGTATCTCAATGATGTCACCGTGTTCTCTAATAAGAGATCTGACCACTTATGCCATTTAAAGAAAAATCTTCGAGTGGTGTTGGAAATATGGGATGCCCCTTAATCCCAATAAAATTATTTTTACAGTGTTCGAGGATAATCTCTTGGGCCACATTATCATGGAAAGTGAGATTAAAGTAGACCCTAAGAGGGTTAGATATTTCACATAGATTCCCTTCCGAGTGAATAAAAATGCTATGCAATCCTTCTTAGGGAAGACTAATTTTCTCGTTCATCTCTGATTACGCTTAAATCATGTAACCTATGTAAGAGATGGTAAAGGATGAATTATACAAGTGGGGCAAAAGGTAAAATCTCGTATCAAGCAGGCTACCACAAAATCACCAACCTTGTAAAACTTGGATTTCAAGAAAGATTTTATTCTCTACACTTTCACTTCAGACACCTCGCTTGCTGCTGTGCTCACACAAAAGGATGATAAAAATAATGAGCAGTCAATATCTTTCATGAGTGCTAGCCTATAGAGACCTGAAATTAACTATCCCACCATTGATAAGAAAGAATACAAGGTGGTAAATCAATTCTGACCCTACCTCTTGAAAAACTGTCGTATTATCTTTTTACCATACCCAACAGTTATATCATTGTTTGTTCAACAAGTGTTGGGTGAGAGAAGAGTGAATTGGATGGTGAGTCTGCAAGATTATAACTTATAATTCAAACCAATTCACATGATCAAGGGCCACGGTCTATGTCGGCTATCAACAAAAGTGGTGAATGTAAAAGAAAAAGATCCATCTAGATGGGAGCAAGAAATCAAAATGTATAATGTTGAGCGAGCTTCCCTATTATCGCAAAATCTTGGTATGATAATGTGTGCCAGTATCTTGAGAAAGAAACAGTGCCCTCACACTTATACGCACGAAAAAAGAGGGCACTTATACTAAAATCATTAACTTATCAATTAGTGCATGGGGTTCTTTTCAGAAAGTACCATAATGGAGTATTGCTTAAGTGCTGGGAAGCGCTCAATTCAAAGAAAGTATTGTGTGATCTCCACGATGGAACAACTGGGGGAGACTTTGCGGGTGACACAACAATGCATAAATTTATGCAGGTCAGTTTCTATTGGACCACTATATTCAAAGATGCTCACGCTTATGCCCACAAGTGTTCAGTCTGTAAGAAGTGTGCCAAACGAAATAAGAAGTAAGTCACCCAGTTGCAACTTGTTATAGTCAAAGAACCATTTCAATAATGGGGCCTAGATGTTATTTGTGAGATCTTTCCACACTCGTCAAATTAGCACCGCTACATTCTCACTGCTACAGACTACTTCCTGCGGTGGGCAGAAGCAGTTCCACTAAAGCAAGTGAATAATCAGGAAGTCATCAACTTCCTTAAGTAGAATATCATTTCCAGGTTTGGCATTTTGACTTCACTTGTTTTTGACAATGCAACATACTTTTCATCACTAAGGTTATATTATTTTGCATTGGAAAATGGAATTGTATTAAAGCATTGAACTAATTACTATTTGTAGGGGAATGGTCTTGCTAAGTCTATAAGAAAGAACCTTATCTGTATCATTAAGAAGACCATTTTCTCTAAACAAATGAACTAGAAATTCTCTTTGGTGAATGCCTTATGGGATGACTCAATCACGCTAAAACCTTCTCTGAATACATCTCCTTACTTCCTCATGAACGAGAAAGAAGCCATCCTACCCTTGAAATCTATATGCCTGCACTTCAACTTTCAAAAGAATCTGAAGGAAAGCCATGCTTATTGGTTCAACATATGATAGACACCCTTTGCAAATTGCAAGAAGGAAGAAAAATATCAAAAGATTTTTTTTCTCTTCACCAAGATTCATATCAAGAGGTGGTTCGAAAAGAAGTATGCACGAAAGAATGAATTTGGTGTGGGTGACTTAGCCTTGAAGTTGGACAAAGCCCACGAGGACAAAGGAAAACACATTGAGTTCCAATCCCTATGGATTGGACCGTTAACTATACACGAAAATATTGGCCAACACACACATATATTCAATCACTAGATAAGAAGATTGATTCCCTTCTTGTCAATGACCAAGACTTAAAATAATATTTTCAATGATGATATGGGGTTGTGCCTTACCCTATGTACATAGTTTCTTGTTTGTTTGTTTGGTCTTGTTCTTGTTTTCGCTTTGTAAATAAGTGTCATTTATGAATGTGTTCTGGGGCTTCTTTGTGTGTGGCTGAATTAAAAATAGTCTTGTTTCACTACAACATTTGGCTAACCTTTGGTCCTTCTTCTTTGGGTTGGTTATATCTTTTGGTCGATGATGTTTTGACAGAAAATTTGATTTGTCTGTAAGGATGTTTTTGTGTCGAACCATGATACCTGTGTTTATTATCGAAACCTTGTTCCTATACTTGGTTCATTATGTTTTGGTGTTTTCACCCTTATCCAATCAATAGAGGAGGAAAAGGGGAAAAACTCCAACAAGAAAACCTAAATTAGAGATCTCTATATGCTTCTCTGAAGGAAAAACCTCTCCCATTCTCAATAAGTCGGGATCCCTCTTCCACACATAAAATGAATAAGTTCCTATGCACAATCCTATTTAAATATATAAATAAAGGCGAAAGAAGAGAAAGGCTTCTGGTATAGAGAGGTGAAGGAAGAAACTCCATCGAGGTATTGTCCAGGCTTTCTCGCAGCGAAGCAATTTTTGTGTTCTTGTAGTGACTCCACTCGGGTATTGTCCAAGCCTGCTGGTAGTAGAGAAACACTAGAGATGAAAAACTATACTCTGAAAATATAAATCTCATGAACTACACTATCCTTTCCAATTCAAAACATTACGATATTGTTGAATCTTATGATTGTGTTCAAACTGAGAAGGCACAAAGGATACCATGTTTATTCATGGGGTAAGTGGGGAAGCAAAAATAATCTGCATGATGAATCAATATTTCTTGAAGAACTGAGACCCTACACAGAAGATTCAACAAATATAGAGAAGATGGAATTCTACTAGTGTGTCACCAAGTATTGTCGCTGCTACAACACCCTCCACAATTTTGGCCTACATGAAATTTTAGAGCCTACCTTGGTCTTGCATATTATCATCACAAACATTGAAATCCATTATATGTGTTTTCTCTAAATGTTTTGGTCCCTTTTGCAAGAAAAGAAAAATGTTGTCTTTTCGCATGTTAACTATCACATAATGTACATGAGCTTAGTTTGGTGGTTTCATGGGGTTACCTTTATGTGAATGAGTTGATCTTACCATGTACACATTTATTGCACTCATTTCCAAAGTTGTAAGCATTGTCACACAAGTGTCGTAACAATTGTCACAAAGTGTACCTTTAGTGTCACACTTATTATGAGTCGTCACAAAGTTATCGAAGTAAGGGAAGTATGCTGTTCATGTGTCCTAGATGATCTATATTGTTGTGTCGTCAAGTCTTCTAAGTGTGTGATCATAGTTGAGTCTTATCATTGTTCACATCATCTTCATCGATCCCACACTTAGTAAAATTCTGAAGGCTCTCCGACCAGGAAACTTAGCGTCATCCAATGCCCCTGAGCTAGCTATTGCGTAGTCTCAGCCCTCTAGCTGCAACCCTGCCTCTTGGCATTGCACAATGCACAGTTCCTTCCTCCAAGGACTGCACACTGTGAAGTTTCAGTACTCAAGCCCGGTCCTTGGCCTCCAAAACTGCACAATTCAGCTCTCTAGCATAGCCTCAACTACGCATTGCGTAGACTCTGACATCAACCAAACCCTTGAGCTCTTGAGCTACATAATTGTGCAATAACCCGACCTACTATGGCTTCTAGAACTGCACAACAGGCAGAATCAATGCTCAACCCTTCATCCTGGCTCATTGAGCTCCAAAACTAAGCAGTCTTCTTGCTTAGTCCAATGTGAACTGCACATTGTGTAGTCTCAAGACTAAATATTCACCCCTGACTATTTGAGATGCACAATTGCGCAGTCACTGAGCCTCTCCCTCAGCCTGCCACCTAGTTTCGGCGTAGATAGTGGATCAACATGCAACATATTAGACTAGGGGTTTATCAGACTAATGTCGTATTATCATGAGTTAATTGTAGATGTAGGTACTCTATCATACCATGAAAAGATGATGAAGAAGGAGATGGAGAAAGGAAACATGCTGGAAGACATATTTGTAGTGAATTATGCAAGCTAATCAATCAAGAGAAAGCAAAAGGACACTAGTTTGTGACTGTAGCTCAAGACCTAATATCACAGAAGACTCCTTACCTCTAATCCATATGGAGGTGGATAGAAGAACATTCCCAAGAAGACACATGGCAAGGAGCAACACGAATGGCTTCACATTGCCATATCATCAAGAATCCATGTCAACGGTGTCATGTCATGTCATGAGTTGTCATATGCCACATCATTCTTTTGGATGATGTAATTTGTTATTCAAAAATGTATTGTAAAGTGGAAGTCCAAAGGACATGTACAAAATACGAAGAGTCATGTAAAGTTAAAAAGTCATAGTAAGTCAAACAGTCATGAGGGTATTCAGAGAGTCATAAGGGAGGTGAAGCATCGCCCCATTGGTTATATATACACCCTCATTGTAAGAGTAGTGGAATTTTTTCACCTTGGCTCCTCCAGTGAGGAATTAGAGAGACAAGCTAGTTCTTTTGAGGAGCAAGTGGTGGCTCCAACGCTCCATTATTAGAGCTAGTGGTCTTCAATGTATACATGTGTCTTGGGAATTTTACTCAATATATGAAGCCTGATGGCCAACATGCTCTTCATGCATGGATTATGAATATTTGTAAGACTATTATGTGAATGTTTATGATTCATGTTTGGTTTCATATGTACTAAAGTAGTTGAACTATTTCGGTTATTTTAGTGCTATCATATTGGTAATGTATTGTATTGTTTGCAATGGCCGTCACATCTTTGTGGACTATTTCGATGGATGTTAGACAGATCCTTTCTATTCATGTGTGTCTCTGTTAGGGTGGTACTATTACCTCTCTTTTATATGCTCACTTTCTCCTTCCATCCAAAGTAGAATAACCTTGACACACCTACAACCAAACACTCACCACACACTCTTACTTTCTTTTCGAAGGCACATATGCGCTCCTCTCTCTTGCTGATAGTTAGAGCCAAGGAGAATATTTAAGAAATTGGCAACCAATCCATATTCCGGATGGGGCTTCTATCCCAAATGGTGTGAGGTCTAATTGGGACCGCATATAGGCGAGACCCCTTGAATGTTGGTGGGTCCAGCACCATCAACAATACCATTATGTTTTGTTCTCTAATTTTCTAGAGAAATGTAAGCTTAGTTATCTAGAAAGGTATTATAAAGCACTTGGTTTAATTTTGACGACTTTAAACTTTTTCCTATACTTTTGGTGTAATTTTTGAAATAGTAAACCTATAAACATGTAATGTTTCATTTTGATCATTAATATTAAGCTAGTTTTGGGTTAAAAAACAACTCAAATAATTATATCATGATTTGATATTTTAAGTAAACAAATTTTAAAATAATGTTAATTTAATTGATTGAGCATTTAAATTCCATTAAAATGAGGTAAAAATAAAGTTTTGTCAAATAAAATTTTGAATTTTCAAATTCAAATTTCTTGCAATTTCAAATGGAGTAATCTTTAAGTGCATACTTTTTTGAAAAGTTTTTTTCGGTTTATTTTCCAATCTAATTTCTCTAGAATCTGATAGGGATTCATTGAAGTCACAAGTTTGATGGGTGAACTTTTCACAATTGAAGCGGCTCATGGGTTTTTGAGGGTGTTGAATCCATATATGTAGTAAAAAAAACAATTTAAACAACACAAATCAAGATTTGGCCACAAATATTTTCACTGTATTTCGGCTATAAATCCGCCAGAATCTCCAAAAAGTCGCACTTAAAGGCTACTCAATTTCAAATTCAAACTTCTCATAATTTTACACTTTCAAATTCAAATTTCTCACAATAACTCTTCTTTTAGGTGTTGCTTAATGACGTGATAATTTCACCTGAATTATAACTTTTTCATCAGAATCAAATGTTTTTTGTTTTGCAAAATCTTGGCTTATAAGCATTTCAATCTAGATTTTGAAGGTTGAAATAAATTGGGAACCCTCAAAAACGCCAGGGCACCTAAAATTATAGTGTTTGACAATTGTAATATGGATTTCCAAAAATTTCATCGGATTTTTCCAAAAACGTGCAGGAAAATTCTATATTCTTCAGGGGGGAATTGTTGCCTACTTAGACTACCCTTAGTAGTTACATTATAGTTTGGAATCTTGAATACTTAAATTATTTAGAAAGACAATCTCATAATCAATACGGACCACAAAAATCTAAAATCAAGCACTTAAATTATTATTTTTAAATAAAAATAAACAAAAATATCCTTTAACAATACTTAACCTTATTCAGGTATACCATAACCAATGTAACTAGACCATGTTGAACTAGAGTTAGCCATGGTTGACCAAAGTCACTCAAAGTCAATCTTTGTGGATCATAGTCAAAGTTTAATAATACTAATAATGAAAAAGAAGAAGTTAATATTAATATTTATGAATACTAATAACAAAAACAATAACCTTGTTAAAAGTTCCAGAACTAGACTGTATAGTGAAATAACAATCATGTTGACTTTATTATTATTATTAGTTGACCATGATTAAACTTGAGCAACTCTATAATAATAATAGTATAGGGTTGACTGACCTTATTTGTAAGCTCTAATAATAATAATAATATTAATAAAGTTGATGAGTAATAATAATAATATTAAAAGTAAAATGGACTATATTATTTTATTATTAATATTATATAATTTAATATATTATTAATAGTTTTCTATGGCCTGCCTTGGTCAATCTTATATTTATCATATTTAGCAATAGTCAACATTTCGCTCATAGTCATTCTAGATCAATCTAATTGGACCATATTCAATTATAATCAACTATGGTTAACATAAATCAATTAAGGCCAACCTTACCCATAATCAAAGTTTAAATTTTTTTAATAGTAATAATATTGATATTAATAAAGTTGACTATTAATAATATTAAAAATAACATCATCATTATTATTATTAAGGAGGAAGGTGATCAATAAGGCCTAGTCTAGATAAAATGACATTTTTAAGGCATTTTTTAAACAACAAAAAATCACAATCTTGTTCCAAATTATATTGCGAGATTCTATTGAAAAAAATTATTTAGTTAATAACTCAGACTACACCTTATCAATAATATTAATATTAAGATTTATGAATATTTTTTTTTTTTAATAATAATTTTGAAACATGTTAATATGTTTTAATATGTAATAATATTAGAGTATATGAATAAGGTTTAATAAAATTGATTACTAATAATAATAAGCTTGCTGATATAAGATGAGTATAGTTAGCTATGGGTACTTCACATACATTTACGTTAACTAACATAATTACATTAATAAAAATAGTGATTGATATAAGCCCTACGCCAAACAAACGTAATTAATATAAACAAATCACACAAATTTTCACTCCCTGTATAAACTTATAAAAATAAGTCGAATTAATATATATTAACCGCATCTACTAATATAATTATGCTAATCTTTATTAGTTAACCCTTTACCCACCTATAACATAAGTATTACCAGTATTCAGGTTGGGATTTCGTTTTCATAAACATGTACTCCGTACTCTGAGTATAGTAGTACTGGGATTCCGTACTTCTAGTTTGGCGAACAAATCGACGTGAAGATATTTTTCACGTTAAGAGAGGCACTGCAGTTGAAGGATTTATGGTGCACGGACTTTGAATAAAATGTTCGTAATAATTTAATCTACTGGTGTAACTCGAGTAATTTAATCTCCTGGTGTAACTCGAGTAATTGAAGGAAGGATTTAGTGTAAAATGTTTATAATAATTTAATTGACTAGTGAGGTGAGGTGTAATACGAGTAATTAAAGGAATTATGGTGAGGTGTAATTGGAGTAATTAAAGGAATTATCTCTACTAGTGAAGTGAGGTGTAGTAATTAAAGGAATTATGGTGAGGTGTAATTAGAGTAATTAAAGGAATTATGGTGAGGTGTAATTGGAGTAATTAAAGGAATTATGGTGTTCCGAATCTCAAAAAATGTTTATTATAGGGGAGGTGTAATTGGAGTAATTAAAAGAATTATGGTGAGGTGTAATTGGAGTAATTAAAGGAATTATGGTGTTCGGAGTCTCAAAAAAATGTTTATTATAATTTAAAAAAATGTTTATTATAATTTATTCTATAAGTGAGGTGTAATTGGAGTAAGGGAAGGATTTATGGCTTTGGAGTCCGAATAAAATGTTCATAATAATAATATGAAGATTAAATGAGAATGACATTATGAAGTGTAATTAGAGTAATCCAAGGATTTGGGGTATTGTGAATTTGAATCAAATATTTATAATTATAAAGCTTACATTAAATGCGAATTAATGATGTAATTGGAAATTGAAAGATTTCTATTAATGATGTAATTGGAGTAATGGAAAGAGTTTATTGAAAATCCTAAATAATAATAAAATTTAAATGAGAATAACGTGATATTTAAAAATGTTAATAATAATAAAATTTAAATAAGAATAATTTGATATATTTAAAAGGAAAAAATAAATAAATAAATAAATTAAAATTATATAAAATGAAAAATAAAATTAAATAAAAATTATAGAATTTTTTTATTCGAAAATAAGAAATTTTCAATAATGTCATAAATCAAGTTTCTTCTTTGTGCAGTGACAAACTATTAAGGTTCTCAATAATGTGGATAATACTTTTTACTATTAAAATTAAAATTTCATTATAGCATTTTAATTCACTGCAATATTTTATCTAAATTTCTAAACTTCGAATGATGTTGTGTTTCATTTTTAAACAATAATGACCAAATGACTAAGCAAGAGGCTAGACGTCCTATATTGACCACGGATGGTGTGAAAACTCTTTGAGGCCACCTACTTCTTGAGCCTAATCAATAGCATGTCTCCAAATACTTGAACCTAAGTGTGTGGGGTGGCAAGCCACAATCCCAACTACCCAAGCTAAGAACCATTGACTTCAAAAGATGTTGTGTTATCCCTTGATTGGTCAAGAATTGCTGGGGGTGCATGGGAAGGGAACAAGACCTAAGAGCACTTTAACTTTGGTAGGTTTGTCTATATCTTCACTTGCATTTACAATAGAGTCCTCATTATAGAAAAAGTGTAGTCAAAATATCACACAAAGGTCTCATTATAGCAAAAGTATAGTCAAAAGATAATGCATTATTATAGTGATTTTCCATGTTCAAGGAAGGTAATGAGATAACCAAGCAATGTAAATCTTCATTTTCAATAAAATGGCTAACAAAGTCCCATGCATATTTATAACTATGGGATTCAATTACCCACTCCAGACCACCTACTTCTTGATCTCCTTAAGCCTTTATAATTATCTAGAATCCAACACTCTTCTATTAGGTAATCATGCCTTTTTAGAGAATGCAATTGTATGCCACATATTCCATTGCATCATGAGCTCTCTCAACTTGGTGTTTATATATTCTAAAAAAAATTCCACAAAGAAACTTGAACAATAAAGTTATGTCAATATTTGGAAGCTCCTTGTGCTTTTCATAATGCACACTAAGCTATGCAAGCATTTTGAGCTCCTTAACAAGGATTTCAAAATACTTAATGGAAAATGAGGTTTTAGCTAGATACTTATCTCATATATAATGTTGAATAATGAGGTGATGGTACATTTTACCTCATGCCCAAGAAGGCACAATGAAGCGCTACTTCCTTATATAAGACTGAGACACCACTTATCAAGGGACTCAAGCTTTGACTTTACATATTACACTTGGGATTAGTGTTGACACTTTATGATATTAAAGTGGATAAGATGAAAATTTATTTTTATTTTTTTATTTCAAATGAATAATGAATATAAATAATTAACTTCAGCGGTATCTCATTAAATTTAATAACGAAATTGAATAAGGCCAAGGTTTATGTTTGATCATTTACAAGATGTTGCTAAGAACTAGTTTTGATAATTAAAAACATGATGAATGCCTAATATAATTCACATAGAAGTGCATGTTCATGTAATGTTGAGCATGGACGAATTCTGTTAGAGTAAAATTCACACAATGAAAGTGGGGAAGCAACAACAAACTATGAATTATATTGAGATAGGCTTTGTAACAAGGAAATGCTTTGGCAAAATATACTTTAGGAAGAATGAAGTTTGCAACAACACAACACAAAGTAAAATAGAATGTAAGAAAAAGGAAAATACTTGTATCATTTTTTTTTATATATATGTGGAGTTATGAATTTTATCGATGATCAACCAACTATGATTACACCATGTTGCTAATCTATAACACCTATACCCTCACATTCATTGAAACAACATATTAACATCCATTCATTTATAGAAAACCATTTGCAAATCAATGTTTACTTCACAAGTCAAAAATATTCCTATGTGGTGGGACATAGGACAACCTCAAGTAGGGAGGAAACTTACATTTTGACTGGTTATTTTGAGTTGAGGATTTTAATCCTTGGAAAAAAAGTTCAAAATGTAGTGATGTTTTGGTAACACTTTTCCATATTTTTTCTATTGACCAAAGTGGATGTCAACATATGGTGAGTCCATATGGCATAATGCTCTATGTAATGTGAGAATTAAAAAATTCTAGGTTTTTAGAGTAATAACATGAAATTTGGTTGAGTAAATGAAATTAGTTAAATTATCAAATAACTTAAAAAAGTAAGAGCGTTGTAAAATGATTGTGGTCATGATGCATTCAAAAGGGTGGTGGGAGAAATGAGATGCAAGATGGGGTGAAGCAAAAAAGAGATTCAAGAAGATGAAGGAAGATAACTTAACATATTTTGTATATAATCTCCATTCCTGGAAATTTGGTTTCTTGGAGCCCATGGTAGCCATAAATCTCCTCACATCCATCACCTACTACTCCTATAAGATTTAGACAACCAACTAACAACATATCTTAAATAAAGTTGTATCGACATGAGGATTATTAATGGATCCTGATAAGTCAAACTTTGAAGTAGGGTGTAACTTGGAGAAGGCATGGGATGTAATAAGTCAAGTAACAAACCAAGAGACAAAACATAAAAAGAATCAAAGAAAGGAAATGAAGCTAGACTAAAAAGAAACCAAATGATGTGATAGTTAAAAACAAGCAACATAAGAAAGTTTATGAGTCAAAAGACAAAGATTAAAGTGAACAAGAAGTAAATAAAGAACATGAAAAAAAATGTTCATTTTTTTAATTTATTTAAATGTGTTGTATTATGTTTTACTAATATATGTACAAGAGGTGAGAGATTTGAAGTCTTATGGTGGATGAAACTAAACATGATAAAAGAACTAGATTTCAATGAAAATTCCATTTATGAGACATTCAAGTAGGGGGAGAGAACTACTAGAAATCAAAAGAACCTACCATCAACCTACTACTTCGTTGCAAATAAATTGGACAACCAATGTAGCTAATAACCCTTGATTATGAAACTAAGAACATACAATGTAACATGAATGACAAGAAACATACATGCAAATATATTATTTACTAGACAACAATCATGGGAGTGATGAAATCCATATAAAATTAGCATCCAAATATATATATATGAAAACGTGTTTAATGGGATGAAATGAAAAATACTTTATTACACTAATGAAAAAGAATAAGAGCTTACAATATGCACTAAAAGAGATTTGTTCTTGCCAGGTTGGCTCTAAACTTGTGGTAAAATCTTCCCGTAACCACTTATATTATTCATAGTCCCTAACATAATCATTTATGTAACCCTATCATGAATAGTTAAAGTTGATTTGCTAAAGATCTACTGCTCATTTCACTTGGGGCTTTTATATTGTTAGTTGCAAAGACTACTTTGTCCATCGTCACATCAATTCGTTCGTTCGTTTGGTCTTCCAAAAGAATTTCTCTCGCTATGCAACTGGAAATTATTTGAGTCCTCTCGTCGTTTCTAACTATATGCCATTTTCTAGTTTCCCTCATTCATTCAATAAAATGTACGATAGTTAATTGCAGGACCATTTTTTTGCTTTGGTGATTCTAAATCAAAAGGTAATTCATTTTCTCTGCAAGGGTTTTTCCTCTTTGTTTTTATGGTTCATTTCAGTAGACATTTCTTCTATTCAACTCCGTAGCTATTTTTCCATTTACCCAACCAACTTATTATTGTTTATTTTCATTTTCAGGAATGGAACCCAATTTTAGGGTTTAATACAAAGTCTCTACTCGACCACATGTTCATAAATTTTTCTTATGGTCGAAATATCAACTTCGTTATGTAGAATGGTTCTCCATAAAGTTAATCTCCTCACCCTTAAGAGAAGAATTTATTTTTGAGGCACAACTCATCCCCTCGAAGGTATGTATCTAATTTATTGCTTTTTGCAACATAATCTTTATTGAGTATATTAAAGAAGTAACTTAGTGGAATATATGACAACTCCACTCAATTTACATTTATTTATGTATGTAGTGAAAACATGTTAATAAAACTAAAATGCACCGAGTGATGGGACATGAATTCCAGAGGGAGAGGGATGGGGTGATTGTTGGCTTGAAATAATATTAAATTATACGAAATTTAAAATGAAGGATGATAGGATGTCAATTGACAAGAAATGTTGTCCACTCACTATAACAAACAAAAATTGCATTTAAATAACCTAGGGAACAATTGGATAAGTGGAAAATGTTGCATTCGCTAAAAATATTTTGTTGGCAGGAGTGATTGACAGTAGGTGGCAAGAGAAAGAGATAAATCAAATTGTTGGAAAGAGGGGATCTCAACAAGGAATTCGGATAGTCAATAGGACAATGTGCAAACAAGAGGAAGTCAAACTTTTGGGAGAGAAAATTAGAATAGTAAGAGGAAGAAAAAACGTAGATGAAAAGGAGGGGAGAAGGGAATAGGAAGCAAGAGGAAAAAGAGAAAATTGAATGCCAAGAGACGGATGAACAACAAATGCATGAGTTTTCAGTTGGCAAGGGAGTAGGAAGAAATCAAAAGGTGAGGAATTAGTTTCATCTCGAGCCCCCATTGCCTAGGAGGGTGGATATGGTATTTCTTGGAAATACTTGAGGGATGGGATGGAGGAATTAGTCCTAGAAAAATTCCTAGAGGATTTCTGGATGTTTCCTTGTATAATTTTATATTACTGTGATTTTTGGAACTCCTATTTTGGGTGGAACCATAGTTTTGAGTTTTGAAGGGTGGAGATAGTTGGTCTCTAAAATCCCTGTGCATTTTGTTGATTTCAAATTAGTTGGTGGGTGGAGGTAGATGAAGCTTTGGAGTCCCTAGTTCAACTTATGGTTTTGTTTGGTTCTTGAAGTAAAAGATTCCTCTGCCTTTGGAATTTGGTTCAGGGGTGACAACTACAAGTGATACTTGGCTGCAATTGTCTATGATTGGGTTGAGAATCATTGTCGCAAACTCAATTTCCCATTATTTTTGAGATACGTGTTTCTCTTGTTCTCATGAAACATGGAATTATTTTATATAAATATATTCTTATTTCCTTTGTTAGTATGAAATGATGTTTGTTAACACCATGAATTATGATTCCATTATATATGTGATTGCCTCATGTGTTGTCAGTGTGTAAAAGGTGTTGGAACAACATGCGCATGTAATGGTTATGCTCATGCAATAACCAACATGGACGATTTTTTATTGCAATAACAAGATTTTGTCTAATTATAGGACTATACATGTTTATTGTCTGTAAAATGCAAGCTACATGAGGATGTGAAAGCAAGAATGCATGGGATGCATGGTTTTACACTAACATCCTGGATGCAGGGGTTATTTCATTATAATGATGGTGGGTTGCACTAGTAAAGGTGATTGATCAGTAGTGTCAATGGTCATTGTGGAAATATTTGGTAATCTTGTGTTGAATGCATGTTTAAATTGTTGTATAAGTTTTAGCAAACTTATTGCATGCTAATTAGTACATTTATGATGGAAGGGAAGGAGTCTTGATGTCATCCTTTGAGTTTACATTATGTCATTAATTAAGCATGCACGAATTGAAGAGTCTAGTTCACAAATTTTCTTAGTTGATAAGTTTGCTGAGCCAAAGAGGATAAGATTTCTACTCTGTTAATGAGCTACTACATCTCTCTATAATTTTGTGAATAAATGCACTTGAAAGTGTTGTAGATTTTTTATCATTCTTACGATTAATTTTTTCTTAAGTTTAGTCATAAATTTCTTATGAATTTGTTATCCATCACGTGCTAAAAGTAAAGCTCATGAAGTTTGAAAAGTTAGAAAAATTCGAACTCTGTTGAAGCACTTGAAACTGGTGAAATTTAAGTTAAAATTTGCAAAATTTGGGTAACAGGTTGAGTGGTAAGCCAAAATGGTTGGACCGCCAGAGGGCTTTGCCTCGATCCACGACGAATCGACCTGACACTCCGTGCCCTACAAGTCAAAGGTCGGGGGTGGTCGGGCGTGGTCGGAGGTCGAGAGTGGTTGGGGGTTAGGCTAACCCTAACCCATTATATTTTAAGCGCTAGACATAACCAAATTAACTTTGACCTAGGTCATAGGTCAAGGGTTCAGGCTTGATTATTTAAAATTAAAATTTTCCTATGGTGGAAGGAGAGTTATACCCAATCCTCCTTTGATTTCATTCTTTCCACGTGGACCTATCCACAGTGGTCATGTGTCAGGTGCCATGTGAGTCTGTGTGACACATCACTATCATGTGGCCCTCTATGAGGTTTCCATGTGGAGGTCATGATGCCGTGGTGGTGTGTAAGGGGTCCATATTTAGAGGGTCGTAACTTTTGATCTGTATGTCAGATTGGGGCGAAATTTATATCATTGAAAACGACTTGATGGGATGAATACAACCATGTTATTCATTCAAATTTTTGGAAGAGTATAGAAAAGTCAAATTTTTAACTCTCATTCCCATAATTGTACTTTGGGAGCTGGGTCAACAGAGTAACCAGCTCCTTCTAACTTTGGTTCGATTTTAGGTTATGCAGGTTGTGTTTATAGGTTGTATTAGAGCATCGAGGTTAAAGAATTGGATTGGATGGGCTCTCCCATGAGAAAAAAACAACAAGTTTGATTTTATTGTGTGAATGTTGGTTGCATGCATGACTGATATGTTTTTACTGTTATTAAGGAACTAACAATTTGTGTTGACATATCTATTTTGTTGGTGATGAATGCATATACATTGGTGCTAACATGGTTGTAGGTTACAGATGATCTTATTATAACAAATTTGTAAAAGAAAGTTTGTGGCATGATTTATTTTCATTTATTTACTTATCATATATCTAACAATTTCATGGGAATGATATCACATCAAAAGCAACAAAATATAGGAAAAGATAAAGAAATGGGGACAAGAATGGGACAATATAGTTTTGATCAATCATAACATGAGTTGAAGAAGCAAGGATGAATGAAGAAGAGAGATCAATTAGCGAACATGGAGGGGAAAACTCTCTTGACTAGATGGATACCTTGAGAAGCTTAAAGGTTGAGATCTGAAGCTTTAAAGTAGATAATGAAAGGTTGATAAAGGCCCAAGATAGGCAAGCTAAGGTGAATCAAAGGCACCTTGAAGGTCTGGATAATTGTTGGTTGTGGCCTTAGAAGTTTTTCTTTTCTTTAAGATTGCATAATTGCTTGCAAGGAAGTGAGTATGGTTATATGTAGCACACCATCACCATTGGTTGGGTGATGTGATCATGCATACTTGAAATAATTGTGCATGAAAATTTTTATATGATTTAAGGGATTTGGGGAAGAATCCATGCGTGATGTATATTCAGAATGACACTACTTGGTCCAATGGGTGATAAACATAGGTAATATATGATGTTTGGGATGCAGATACCATATGGTCTATATGTTATTGAGGTTGAGAACCTCAATGGAGGCTGATTGTTGTTCACATGATGATGTTATTTTTTACCTTATGAAGGCTTGTTCTTGTGGTTAAAACCTTCCTTATTAAGGAACAAGATGTAACATGTGAAAATGGTTGGTTGAAGCCTGTGAGGATAGTTATCCCACTATGAGATGGGGCATCCATGTTCAATATTCGAACTGAATGAGTTTAAAGGCAAAGGTCTTGTGTAGACTTTGTGGACAAAGGACTCACAACTCTATTGGAAGAGTGACGAGACTGATGGTTACTCACTCATACTGATTGTAGAAATGTAAAGGTAAAGGGTAGCTTGATTTCTTTCTTTTATAAGTAGGTGTTGGGTTTGGCACTATGATTGAGTAACTTCATACACGATTTAACTGTGAGATTGTCTACACACACGTGGCACATTTTGTAAATATGAAAAGTGATGAGTAAAGGCATGAGCTAATGCTTGTATTCTAAATTGTTTCTAATTAATTCCCTTAAGGTTGCATATGCCTTGATTTTTAGCCTAGGCATAGAGGATAAATTTAAATTGTTGTTTGGTCTCAATATAAGAGGATAAATGAAATTAATGATGTTGGTTTGGGCATAATAGTTGGTTTCCAATTATAGTTGAATTCATCAAAGGAATTGAAATCCTTTGAGAGCTAATATGTGCATGTGCATTTAGAAATTATGGTTTTTGAAAATTTATGTTGGGATAAAATATTCTTATTTATTTCATGGATTTTGAGACTTGTGGCTAATATGTAAATTGAGATATGTGTTCAATTCTAGGGTAGTGTGCTTGGTTGAGTAGGGAAAGGCAACTGGTATAATGATTTTATTTATTAATGCACTAATAATCGAGTCTGAATGACAGCGTATTAAGAACCTTTAGCACAACAAAAGGAAGAGAAACTGGCAAGAGTTCTCAAGCATTTGAGGCAATGAAGTTCACTACTTCAAGAGAGGAAAAGGAGGGGGATTTCCCTCAATATCCTCTGACAAGTATCAAAGAAACCCTTTAGGAGAAATTGGAAGTTTTAAAATGGCTTCCATGAAATATTGAAGAAGGATGAGGCTAGGTTTTATTCATGAAATATTGAAAACACTGAAACTCATGGGGTTGAGTGGATATGGTTGTTGATCATTTGTTCATCTATTGGATTTATGTTTGATATGTCATTTTTTTTATTGTTGATTGGTGTATGGCCATGCCACTTTGTTTATGACTTTGAATTATTTTTTGTTTTTCTATGTTTCCTCCATTTTGTTTTCTTCATGTTTGATCTGAAATGGGGATTTAGGCTTCTTGTCATACATACAAGAACCTCTCCCAGTACAAAGCTTAAATAATATTCAAGATCTTGCTTATATTAACGAATGCAGAATTAAGAACTTGAAATAGGTGTATTCTTGTGTTTGCCTTTAACTCCTGAGTTTATTTAAGTCTATTTGCTTAAACTGATTTAAAACACACGATAGTAAAACAATGCAACAAATAAACATCATACACATAACAACAATATAATATAGGAGTTCACCCTGATATCTTGGGCTACGCCTCAGTGAGCTCTAGTCAACTCAACTAGGCTCTTTGGGATTATGGTAAACTACTTTTTTATAAGTTCCACACTCAACTCCATTGGTTTACAACTAAACCTATGGGTCAAGAATACCATCTTATCTCGCTGGTTGTCTATACTCTGTAGGCAGATCTAGGCTTCTCTAGACTAGATTCCTTCAATCAGCGCTACAGGCTATCTTGAGCTCCTGGCTTGCACCAACTCCCTCAAAATTCTTTTAACTATATTTGGAATTCCTTCTTCTTTCTTTAGCACACATCAGACACTAGCAACAACATGGTCATTTGATCTCTTTGCTGTTCTGAAACTTCATTATAGCCTCTTGGCTCTTAGAAGTCTATTTTGAGCTCTCTGGCTCTATGACTTTGCCTCTAATGTCTAGTGGCTTTGCCTCTGTCAAGCCTCCAACCTCTGGTGGCTCTTTCACTATCCTCCCAACCTCTGGTGGTACTCTACTAATTCTCGGTTCTTCGGCTCTTTGGCTTTGCAACTCTGCTGCGTGCAAGCTCTCTGGCTCTGCAACTCTGCTACACTCCTGCTTATGAGGAATCAACCTTTTGCCATCGCCCCAACCTCTGGTGGCTTCTCTGGCATTCTCGAGCTCTTTGGCTCTACGACTCTGTGGCTCTCGGCTCTATCAGCTCTGCGGAGGGAGAGAGCACTATGCGGCTCTGTCTCTGAGTCCAATTGTGAGCTCTCTAGAGAGAGAACTAGCTTCTTTGCTTGGCTCTCTGGCCTTTGAGAAATCCATCCGATCTTGTCGTTCCACAACCGTTCCTCTATCTCTCATCATGAGGAATCATTCCTTTTCCGTCTCTACCTCTTCATGCTTCGTAACGCAATCCTGTTACAAAAACACCCACTTATAGCATAGCATAGGTGCGATGGGCTGTTTCCAATGGAAATGAACTGGCGGCCTTTTTCCAGAACAAAATCCGTGAAATAACACATTCTTGGTTCATAATGAAATATAAAGGAATACACAAGAATAACACATAAATCCCGACAAAACGCTTTTCATGAGAACTCAAATTTTATGTAGTCGCATCTGTAAACCTTTCGGATCGGCCTTTTCACATGTCGCATTGGCATAACCCCTTTATATTGCTACGATCCCATTTGCTGATCGCTGATCTTCGATATCAATGCATCGCATATCGCATTGGCATAAGGGCTTTTGTTCCGATCGCTAATCGCTGACACCGATTGCCGATCATAATCGCATATCTCATATCGCCTACGTTGCATATCGCATATGTAACGACCCTTTATATTGCGCGACCCAATCGCCGATTGCTGATCACATCAGCGTATTGCTATCGTTGATCGCACATGTAAATGGCCTGGGGTCTGTTCCTTGTTCAATGGAACGTTACGATGTGATATCGTGGCGATCACATATTGCAATCGCTTGAGGCCGAAGGTCTAGAGCACTTCTGTTGTGCTTTTACGATGCGATCTCCTTAAGGAATGCATATTTCCCTTAAGTCCCATTTATAAGAAATTGCCTCATTTTCTAAGGAAATTGGGCAAATTTCTTTTTACAATAACTTTTTCATCTGAAGTCCGTTTTGGTCCATTCAAATTGCATTAGATTCAGAATGAAGAAATATATGCAATGAGACTATTTCCAAGAGCATCCTTTGACTTTCATTTTCCTATGTGAGGAAGATTTTTAGACTTAGAAGTCTATTGCTAGATCCATTTTGGATCATGCCTTCCCATTAAAAAGCTTTTGGACTCCAAAAGGCTGATATACTGATTTGAACAGTAAATGAGAGTACATCACCCTCTTCTTTCAGCCTCCACACACTTGCCTTTCATAGCTAGTGCTTCTGAACCAAAGCCTTTGAAAACTTCCTTCCTGGATGTGTTGGTCCCTTGGGAAGAACCATCTTCCTCCTTGACTTCATGCAAAACTCCTGCTGAGAAGGTTACAAAAGGTAGCTTGAACTTCTCTTCCTTGATCATTGATCCAAGGTGGCTCAAACAAATGTGAAGTTACATCTTCTTCACAAAATTTACATTTGTATCTGCTTGAGATATTGTCAACAACAATAGAATGACAAAAAACAACTTGGTGGCCTAAACTCTTGCTTCAACAAAAGAAATAGATTTTCACATCTTGTGAATTACCTCCATGTCTTACATTTGCATACAAATGATCGACTAAATATCAATTTGAAAAAAAAACATGTCTTTAAAACAATTGACCCTTGAAGTCAAGCATCTAGAAAAAGAACTTGTAAGATTATTTTGTTTTTCAAAGATGAAACACTTCATCATTATCTCCATCTTGGAGACCAAATCAACTTTTCCCAAGCCGATATTACATTACATGCATGTTTAAAAAAAAAGTAATCAATCCTCCAAGTTAATCACACATATATGTTCAAATATAAGGAAATCATCAACATCCCTGTTGTTAGTGCTCAAATCTGCCTTAGGCTGAAATAAGGCAAGACTCAAGGCCACATCAAACCACGCTCAGCCTCGTAGCTAGCCCTACGAGGACAGGAGAGGGCTCTCTCTGG
>APFE031549680.1:0-10161 GCA_000404065.3 Pinus taeda
TGATCCACTCACTATAGACCACTATAAGCATATCCTTTATTGATGAGGGAGCCATGGCACTCCCTTACATTGCCCTACACAACATAAGAAAGGTGTTACACTTCTTTCTCTTTAAGGATACTCATTCATTTCTATGTTCCTCTCTATTATTTTACTTTTGTGACAATTTGGAAAACTGTAACTAATTGGCTCTAAAACAATCAATACCCATTAATGACCTATATTGAAGGATTTCTAACTTGTCCACTCTTTGTACTTATTTATAGCCTCATAGGTTTTGAGGCAAAGGGAGGTAGAGTTAATACACCTCAATGTACTATATCACTCAAATTCTTATAGAGAGATTGGTTCCTTCCACTCTTTGTACATATGTATAGCCTCATAGGTTCTTGTCCAAAGGGAGGTAGAGTTGGTACACTTGAATATATTTTATCACTCAAATTGTTAGGGAAGTAGAGTTCTTACACCTCAATATACTTTATCACTCAAATTGTTATGGAGAGATTGGTCCCTTGTCCCACAAACAAGGGGCTCTAATGGACCAATTAACCTTGCCACAATCAAAGGGCTTTCTTACACCAATTTGAATGTTTTACAATCAAAATGCTCTCATGCTCGTAGTTAGTTTTGTTATTATTATTGAAAAAATTCGAATCCACATTTTATATTATGAATATTTTTTCATCCCAATATTATAATTAATAAAGAATAAATGAAATACACAACCTCAAATTAAAAACTCTAAATATAAAACATTGATAATAAATTGGCATGCAATGAGAATAAAACAAAAAAATATATTAGGTAAAATAAAATATTTAATTTATTTAAAACCTTTAAATTTCACAACTAGCTAAACCCATTTCATGCACCACTCTATATATATAATTTTCTTTTCTTTAGCAAAATTCCCTATAGGGAGTCCAGTCATGCTCGTGTGGAGGACATGATAGATGTTAAATATATTAAATGCTTCATATATATAATGTGGTTCTATGAATGGACATAACGAACTCCCTTTCTGGTCGGTTTGAAATTACGTTTCCCCACATCTGCGCATTATATATTTAACTGTACTTTCATATTTGACCTAACGTAGTTCACTTTTGTGTTTGCGTTAAAGCTCCGGGTAAACTCGAAGGATCTCGAAATTGTTGTGTTTAAAGTGCCCTAATGGAGACTGTTCCAAAGGATGTCGTTCGGCAGTGTTTGCTAAAAGTACCTTACACATCACACGATACGCTGAAAACTGTGTGCAACAGCTGGGAGGCTATGGTCCGTAGCCCTACGTTCTATGCTGATAGGAACAAATGTGGGACGAGCGAGCATCTGCTCTGCTTGATTCAAAATGATATGAATGAAAGAGATATGAATCCCGTTTTTGTAGTAACCATATACGACCCCGTGAAGGGCACCTGGGAAAGGTTACCTCCAATTGATGATCCCCAGACTAATGGAATACAAGTATGGTGTCAGTGCGTGGCTGTGAATCGGAAGCTACTTCTCATAGGGAGAATCCGTCCGTCTGATACAAGTTTGATGAAGAGTGTTGACATTTATGACTTTGAATCTGCCAGATGGAGCCGCGGAGCTGACATGCCGACACCTCGATTATACTTTGCGTGCTGTGTTTCTTCTTCCACCGGACTTGTCTACGTCGCTGGCGGTGACGGCGAGCATGAGCCCCGTCTTGCATCTGTAGAAGCATATAACGTGGAGACAGACAAGTGGGAAATTTTGCCTCCTATGATCGAACCGCACGGCTTTGGATGCCGTAGTTTTTTCATGGATGGTAAATTAATGGTGTTAGAGGAATTCGAGCGTCGAGAAGTATTCGATCCGAGTGAGGGAACCTGGAGAATGACGGAACACGAGGTTAGAAACATGGAGAAGCCGTGAGGTTTGTTCTTTTTGTGGGGAGTTGTACTTGTTCACTGTACAACAGGTAGAGAAGTATGATGTTGAGAAGGACGTTTGGAGTGTGGTAGCTTCCTTTCCGAATCCCCTCGATATTCGCTTCTTTACGTGCGTTACACAGTGGCGTGACCAGATTTTTTTCAGCGCTTTTGGCGCCCTAGGAAAACACATCTCTTATCTGTTTAATCCGTCAACCAGGGAGTTCACTGAAGTTACCGCTGATGGTGGGAAGTTAATCATATCTGCAGCAACCGTGGAGATTTGAATGTAATATTTAGATACACAGACTTGTCACGATTAGATTAAGGATTTGATGTGAAATGATGTGTTATTTATAATCACATGGTGAATTGGTAGTTGTCAGGCTTAATTTAGGGGAGACAGAGGATCAAACCTCATCACTGCTACTATAACACCAAGAGCATACTCACTGGAAAGGGGAATCCGTCCCTCCCCTCTAGTCGCCACCGCAGACCGAGATCAAACCTCATCACTGCCACTATAACACCAAGAGCATACATTTGTATTTCAGTCTTGAATAGCTTTTTAATCAAGCATCTTGTGTGGTGTGTGGGGTTCCAAGTCTATATTAGACATTGCCAGTTTAAGGAAATATTCTCTAGGTTCCCTTTCCTTTTTTTGATTAATTTTGTTTAAATTTTTTTATTTTTGTAAAAGTAAATTATTATAACTAAAGAGTATCTTTTTAATATATATTTATTTTACCGTCATTTTCTATATTAATCTTTCTTTCCATAATGGTTTCATATGAGTTTGGAGTAAAGATTGTTAAATTTTTAGTTTATTTATTTTTAATATTAAATTCCATGAAATTTGTTTTTCATTTTCATATTAATATTAGTCTTTGTTTCCATAATTGTTTCATATGAGTTTGAAGTAAAGATTTTCTACTTTTTAGTTTATTTGTTTTTAGTATTAAATTGATCTCTTAAAAAATTAATTCAATTTAATTGTTAATTTTTTTGCGAGAAATAGTCAAATGAATTAGCTTTAAAATTTGTTGTATACCGATTTATATAAAAGAAAGGGCATTTCGAATAATTTTGGAGTTGTAAGAATATTCTTCGTCCAATAAATGATTAGTGGAGTTAGAAATTAGTTAGAGTGGATATTTTTTATTCAAAGCCACATTACATCCTTGGTCGTATCCCCTACTAAAAAACAACATAATCAAAATAGAAAACAATAAAAATACAAAATGTGCCAAATGATAAGGAATGTCTAGTCATAAATGAAAGGATGGCATATGTGTCCCTAATAGTTAATGCAAGAGGATCTAATTATGGCCACAATGTAGGTCCTAATGAGATCTTGATGAACTACTTAATGCAATGTACACTAATGGTTGAGAGGAAACATTGATTATGGCACTCAACCCAATGGTTCCTTCAAATCAAAACTTGATACTTATCCCAAATATTACAGATCAACCATCTACTGATGAGGAGGAAGGATTGAATAACGTCTTTCCAAATTATTTGTTCATTTTTATAGTTATTCTCTTTTTCTAGAATCTAATTCATTGTACATATAAGAAAGATACAATTATAACTTTTTATCTATGGGCATAAGATACCTTCATGGATGAGTCTCCAAACACTCTTTCCAATGTTTTCCAGGAGGTCAGAATAATTGGTTATCTTTCAGAAATTGTTGAACATGAATATATACATTATTATTGAGCATGAATAGATTATATAGACTCTTCAAGTTCCCAACTAGTTTAAAATGTATTTGTATTCTATGTCATTTCCCCACCATGGTATTAACTAAAGGTTAAGATCTTAGGAAAGAGTTACAATCCAATTTTTGAGCATAACCACTAGATGGTTTTGGAGATAGAATAAGTTGACCCACTTCATATATGGGATGAAAAATGATTTTTTATTGTATCCAATATATATGAGTCCCAAATAAAGGCAATTCCACCATCAATTTTTTTGTACCTTTTATGAAGCCAATCGTTGTGCCCCAAGATATATTCATGTCTAATTACTTAATTTAGAATGTAGAATCCATATTTAAAAAGACAATGGATGATTTTTTGGAGGGATGAAACATTGATTATGACAATCAACTCAATGACCTCTTCAATGAAGGCTAGAATAACATATTTCTAAATTATGGAGCCATTTTTAGATTTATTCTCTTATTCTAGAATCCAATTCATGGTAGATATAAGCATGAAACACTTATAACTTGTTGGCTATGCACATAAGATACCTTCTTGGATGAGTCTCCTAGCACTCTTGTGAACGTTTTCCAAGAGGTAAGAATAGTTTGTTTTTTTCGAAACCCCTAAACCCGTAACAAGTTTGGGTTAGCCGAATTTTTCCAAGAGAAAAAAATAATTGGTATTTCTCCTCAAAACTTTCCCAAAGAATCGTGAATAATATTTGGCAAAGTTTCCCAAGGTTTCCTTTTAGAACTGAGTCTAGAGAGATGTAGTAAAATATTATTTCTCTAAGGATTATTTTAGCCAATACCAACTTGCCAACTTGAGTTCATGACATGAAGCATTATTTTTCCTTTCAATTTCTACAAATACCTAAAGAAAGAAACACATTATTCTGGAAATTGTTTGACTTTAAATAAATCCCTAGATATTTGAACCTAGAGTTGATATCCATGGTAATTAAAAAAATAAAACCGGCTAAGTATAATGTGTCTAGATTGGAAAAACTCCACAAAAACATGGAATATTTTTTCCTATTAATACACATGCTATTGGAATTATGGGATGCAGAAAGGTCCCTCAAATGCTTAATTCTTTGAATATTCCCTTTACAGAAAACAATAATTTCAACAACAAAAAATAATGTGGGAGATAGAAGAGGTACGAATGATGGAATCACCTTTCATTAAAATACATTAAAATCTTCCCTTATATGAAATTTGATGCCCTTATCTACTAGGAGGATGAGAAGGCAAGAGAGAGGAAACCCTTGTCTAAGACCTCTCTCTACATTAAAAAATGTTTAAGTTGATAAATTAATATGAATACTAATCACAAATGAACCAATACTAATTTTATGTAACTCTATCTGACTCTTTCTTTTAGTAACGAAAAAGCATAAATATATTATATAAGGAGTATAATGATCAAATTACATTTGCCATATGGAAAACTGTATATGAGGAGAGACCAGACTGGTGGACAATTTGATATAGACAAAAATAATAATGAGGACAAAATCATAATGAGGACTGCAGGGACAAAAAGACGCATAAACAAAATGTACCTGACAAACTCAGAAAGCATCAGGTAAGGAAAAATTTGTGATAGAGAACACCTGCTCATCTGAAATTACCTTCATATTCCATATACCTGGAGATGATAGCAAACCTTCCTTTGATAAACTGTTTGCCATCTTGTTCTAAAACCTGTAAACATGTTGTATGGAACACCCTTCCATCCTTTCCTAAAGAAAAACTATCTTGTTCATCCAACCCGCCAGGTGAGGATTGCCAATGTGGATTTTTCCCTGAACGAAATCAACCATTACTTTGGAATCCCCAAGAACTGAAACATACTAGATGTTAAAGAAAATACAGAAGGAGTGGAGCCCTGCAAGAGCCATCGCCTCCACTTTGCAGCTCGATCCTTTTCCTCCATTCCATGAAATAAAATACTGAGTATTTTCATCCAAGATGATGTGGATTCCACAGCCACATGAATAATTTTGTGCCGCTCCATCTAAGAAAGCTCTCGGGAAACTGTCACGACATAGATCATCCATGACGGGATTTGATCACTTCTCCTTTGGAGGATTTTCAGGTATGGATTCAAAAAAGGAAGATATGCTTTGGACGATTCTCATAAAAGGCTCCTTACAATCATTAAAAATATTGTTGTTTCTCCATCTCCATATTCACCATAAAGTGATGATGAAAATCGGCCTCCAAGATTCCCTTTGCCTGCTCCACCATATAAAAGCCTCTTGAATAGAGGTGTGTGAACCATGAGGGAAACCATAATGAATTTATAGTGCTTTCCATAACTGCTGCGATTTCAGATAGAGGAGGAACATGTGACAGTCTATTTCTTCCTCAGTTCTGCATATAGGGAAAAGACCCGGGCCTTGCCATCCCCTCTTTTTTAAGTTTTCCCAAGATAAATTTTTATTGTGGAATACTAGCCACGAGAAAAAAATAGATTTGGACAGGCAACCTGATTTCCAGAAAGATAAAGGAAAAAAATAGCTGGGGATGGAATTTCCTAAGGTTATCAAATTTAAGTAAATATCCTTTACTCGAACCTGGGATACCCCTTTTATATCTTTCCATGTTAGGACATCGACATCTAAAGAACAATATATTCCACAATTTTTCAGATAGACTTCTACAATTTTCCATTTCCTTGCCACATTTTCAGGCATCCCCATTTTGCCATCTCCTATCCAGATAGGGAGGGGGCCATTCCATTCTCCACTGAGTTTGTCCCAAGTGAAATAGCCTTTCCTATGAAAAAAGTTAAGGAGAGCCTTTGGCAAGATGATATCCTCTTGTCCGCTCAAAAAAGTATCCAGACTAATGAGAATCTTGCAGCCGGATTGGAAACTCCAGATCAAATTCTTTAAGAATAGCCCTTCTATCTTACGGAAGCTTAGCCATATTGCAGAGCCATAAATGGATCCAATCCTTCCCATTCTGAACGAATATGAGAGATCCTTACTGCCCATATACCTCTTTTTTATGGTATTACTCCATGGGCTCTCCTCGAAAATCCCTCTCCAAAGGGATTTGCATAAAAGGGCCTTTATGAAGCTCCTTAGGTCTAGTAGATCCCATGATCCTAGATTTTTCGATAACGAGATTGATGATAGCTTTGACAAATGATATTTCCTTTTCTGTGCCTAGCCACCCCAAATAAAATTTGTTGTTATCTTGTTCATTTTCTGGATAATGCTTGCTGGAAGAAAAAACAAATGCGCCCAATATACCGTAAGTTGTATGAGGACTGATTGAGCCAGAATGACTCTTCCTGACATTGAAAGGCATTTGTATTCCGATACTGAAATCTTTTTTTAGTATCTTTCTATTATCCACTGCCAATCCAATTTGGAGTATCCCTTTGCTTTTAACTAGAATCCCAGATATTTCATTCCCTGATCGATGGACCATCCCTCAGTCCCAAAGAGAGAGGATATCCACTCTATTAGTTCCGGATTTCCATCATTATGTAAAAGAACAGACTTTGATTCATTTATTTGTAAGCCCATAGTCCTTTGAAATTTTTTTAGGATCTCATATAGGCATGACCACGTGAGCGTACAAAACATTCCGAAAATAAGAATATCATCAATGAAGAGATTATGCGATATGAAATTGTTCCTGCAAATCCTCATAGGATGACACATGTTTTCACTCACTGCCTTATTGATATGCAGGTTTAAGGTGTTCATTGCCAGGATAAACAATATGGGAGATAATGGTGTTCTTGAGTTTCTGTCTCCTTCCTTTAACCAAATTTCCTTGCTTTTTAATCTCCATGATGCCTCTTCCTGTTCTAAGATTTCACACTTTCTCCTTTGCAACTCCCTCATATGACATCTCATGTTGAAAGGGATATTAGGATCAACTAAATTATCAGAGACACTATCCAGTTCCTTCTGAATTTCCCGAAGGGCTACTCTATTTTGTTGTCTTCTCTTCTACTGCCAGTCTTTTACAAGTTTCCAAATGGACTCGATCTTTTCTCTGAAGGTTAAGAAAGAAGACATTTTTTCTCTTGATGATAATTGCTTCCATTGATTACTTATGGCTTCATTAAAATCAGAATCTTCCAAGCATATTCTGTTAAATTTAAAAGGATACCCTTTTCTAAATCCTTTTTATCTCCATCCTAGGAAAATCACTCTGTGATCCAATACATAGTCATTTCCTATTGAGGTAAAGGGCATACCTAGTCTGTGAATTACACTTTCATGTAGAATGAACCGATCAAGTCTTTTTGCTACATATGCTTCTTCATTTCTTCCATTGTCCCATCTTGGCTTCATTTTGGGTAGATTTATGTCCACCAATTTTTTGTGCAGCAGTGCATATCTAATACGGTCAACAAGGGGATCTTTTTTACGATTGTTTCCCCAGATTTCATCAATGCTTAGTGTAACATTTAGATCCCATGCAATAATCAAGTAGTCAATATCAACAATTTCTGAAGCAAAAAAATTCTCTCAGAAATTTATCCTGTTTTTGTAAGGAGCATACATGTTTAAAATATTTTTTGGCCAATCTTTCCCTCTAATGGATGCCGAAATGAGAATACCAACGAAGCATTTATATGTTTTTTCTTTGATCCATTCGGGGTCCCATAAGACTGCTAAGCCCCCAGATTGACCATTTGCTTCCATAGTGGCCATATGCCAAGTAGGTAGCATTTTTATGAAATATGAGATGGATACAGGAGTGTTGTACATGGTTTCTTGTATCAAAATGGTTTTGGGTTGATTTGCAAAGAAAAGATTCTTGAGGGCTAAAAATTTTTGGCCAGCCCCTAACCCCCTTATATTCATGGATAGGATGAAGTTCATTTCGAAGGCTTCACAGCCACACTTGCTCTAAGAGGCCGATCTTCTGTCATATAAATGATAGGCACATCAACTAAAGAAAGATTTTGAACTCCTCTACCAACATCATCCCCCCTTCCTCTGAGGTGCCTACTACCCCTACTATTTTTCCTTCTTACTGTGATATTTTTTGCAGAGTTTGGAGTGATTTTGCAGGGAGGATGGCTCCCCTGGTTTATGAACGGTTAGCGGATTGAGCTCAAGGGATTTCTTGCTAAGGAGGTAGTCCAGGTCACTACCAATCGAGTTTGAAGGGGATGAGATAGGGGAATTTAGAGGGGTTGCCGAGACCATAAGTTCTTTACGTTTCAGAGATTGAGTCAGTCCCCTTTTTTACAAGGGAGAGGAAGATGAGATTAAGGTGATATGAGAGTCTGCTTTGAAGGAGTTGATAGATTTGGGAGCCGGAGAGGGGACATGGAGATCTTTTTCAGCAATAGGATCCATTGAGGGGGGGCAATAAAGGGACAAATTCCCTTCTTTAGGAGAACCGAGGGGTCTACTCAAGCTTTCAGGCATATTTCTTTGAAATTGAGTATTAGAAGAGGGAGAGATATGGAATTGAGGAGCATATTTTTGACCAGGGGAGGCAAAAAATTGACAATCATCTTCAGGATTAAGAATCCCCTACAGATTTCCAAAATCCGAAGGAGATGACCTAATAATAGGGGAGGTTTTTTCCATTTCAGAAAAAGAAGGTCTCATCCCCCTTTTATTTTTTGCCGATTGATGTTTACCATGAAAAATTTGGTTTTTTGACACAGGGCGACAAGGACAGTTTTTATGGAGATGTCCTGTCTTGTGTCATACTGAGCACCTAAAAGGGACTCCCGAAAAGTCCATTCTTTGATTTATCTTAAAATCCTTCCATGATATTCAATGTGGTTGAGAAAACCAACCTTATAGGCTTTCTCAATGAGAACCCATGCAACACGTTTGTCTTTCTCCCCCAGACATCTATAATCCACATAAATACATCTTCCCACAACATTTCCAATCTCATATAGAGTTTCTTTTGACCACAACTCCAAGGGAAGACCTGAGAGTTTTACCCAAATTAAAATGTTTATGGGGGTATTTTTCAGTGGATTATAGCCCATGTACCATCTGTGAAGCGCCAAGAAGCTCATTCCATGTACCGATGGATGAGTCTGAATTGCTTCTTGGTCGCTGGCACTTAGAGAATGGAAGCAATACCACTCCTTCATCAGTTTGGCTATGATGGGGATGTAGCCAATCAAAGGTTTCCATTGAGACTCTAACCATTTTCTCATCTTGGCATCATCCATTTCAGGGAAATGCCACCGGCCAACCAACGCAATCTCCTGCAGGCTTTCAATTCGTTCTATAAGATAAATGTTGTCCAACCTAATCCCCGCCGGGGGTGGAATAGTTTTCATAGGTTTAATATTATTTCTGAAGAAATATGAAGATTCATGTTCTACAAGGCCTCTTTGGAGATGGTCACTTCGGGTTCCTTCCCGGGATGTTTGAGGGATTTGACAACGATTTCCAACCAGGTCATCTGTTTGCTGCGAGGGAATGACAATCATGTTAGTCAACATGGACTGCCAATCTGTTGACAACATGGCGGGAATCTTACAAGAATCAACCAGCTCAGCTGCTTTGACGATGGCCTCCATGGCCGATG
>APFE031549690.1:1482-13564 GCA_000404065.3 Pinus taeda
CATTATTTTCCTTCATTTTCCTCCTCACATGCAACCTGTGACCTTTCACCTTCCTTTTCTCCTAATTTCCATTATTTTGATAAATAAGTGTGCCAAAATTTTCATTTTTTATTTGCAATGTCTTAGCCATTGCCTTTTCCAATTTCCTTCAGCCATAATAACCGAAATGAACACCCACTAGAATGTTTTTCCCACCATTTAGCTTGGAATACGTGTCCCATCAACCATGGTCTTATATATTTTTACACAGATTTTTAACCAGGGCTGTTACAGAACCCTCCCACTTGGGGGAACACCATCCTCGGTGTTTAATGACACTTATAACCAACAAGACTGCTATAAGAAAAACATACTACCCATGGAGCTTTATAACACAACTCATTGCAGTATTTGCAATGACCATTGCAAAAAAATGACAAGCATACCGCTTACTGGAGCTTTATAACATAGCTCATTACAATATTTACAATAACAACCACATATACTCATACACATTTGTTTCAACTAGAAAATATCCATATTGCTTATGGAGCTTTATAAATCCAACTCAATACATTATTTATAATTATATACACATATACACATATGTACATTTTCTCAATCAGTAAATAAAATGATACAATGCCTGCATCCGCAACAAGGGAATTTAGAGGCTCACACCTCCACTCTCAAATTAATACTAGGATTCACCTCCTTCCTAGGAAGTCTAGAATCCACTGCAAGATCAAATCTGCATCCAATGTCAATGCTATAATCCTATGCCACTTGTCCTCTCAGTGAATAGTTACCGTCTCATTGTTCCAGGACACACACCCAATGTGCATTTGATTCCATCTGGCATTGATAATGACCAAAACAAATACATCCCCAACCTTCCCTTCTCTGCCACACAATCCCTCTAGAAATCCAGTCACCCCCTTCCATGCTGTCACTCACCTTCCAAGTTCCCCGACATCCCCTATCCCAAGTGATCCATCCCTTGGCAAGGTTTCCTCACATCGGAACGTCAAACAACCAAGGCATATACCTGCCTCAAAAGCATCATAGTAGTCATAGCATGTTCATGGAAATCAAAGGACACTATTGGGTACCAGTGTCCTACATTGGCCCTACTCCTGAATGTTTTACTAGCACACTATTGCATGTTCCAATTCCTTTCACTAACGCTGCTAATTCTTGTAGTCGGTTTCAACTACCCAACCAGGCATTTCCCATGCTTTCCTATAACAAGAACATAACTTCCATTAGATTTAAAATAAATTGAAACAACTTCAAATCATACCTCATTAGTGGTCCATCAACAAGGTACACTTGCAATTCTGTTTGCTTGTTGTCACAACAAGTTAAACTAGCATCTTTGATCAAATCATTATGTATAAACATATTACATCAAGTTAGCTTAAAACACAACCATCATAGATCAAAATAATAAATCACATGTAACCATCATAAACTAGAATCATAGATCACATGCATAATAAAACTAAAATAAAATATTGATACTTATCCTTTAGTCAATCCTTGGCTTCAGCCTTTGTCCTTATTCCATACACACATCAGATCGGTTGCCACACCTGACAAACACCTAGTTCCTTATCTTCAACCATGTACAAATACACATAGTGTACATCCCACACATACAACCACACATGACATGCAACACCACGCAATACATGCATCTAAACCTTACATGCAAAACATACACCTACACCCAGTGTACAACACAACACAATACATATGCCTACATCCTATGTACACCACGACACAATACATACATTTAACACTGATGTACAACATAATACATATACGTACACATTATACAACACAATGAATACACATGTCATGATACCACAACTACACAATGCACATACATAGTATCGTATGCCCGCAACATAACATGTACAACATGCACATAATACCACATGTACACCAATACCATAGGTACAACATGTATATAGTACAACCTATACACAACACCACCTACACGACGTGTGCACAGCATCACATGTACACAACACCACCTGCACAATGTGTACACAACACCACATGTACAACATGTAAACAACACCACATGTACACAATACCACATGCACGACATGTACGTGACACCACATGCACACAATGCCACATGCACGACATGCACATAGAACCACCTGCATAGAATGCCACTTGTAGAACATGTACAGAACACCACATGCACATAACACCACTTGTACAATCATGCACACAACACCATATGTACATAACACCACATGTACAACATGGATGCAACACCACATGTACATATCATTGCATATCCAACATGTACATAGCATCATCTGCACACAACATTTCATATCCAACATGTACATATCATCATCTATACCTAACACTGCATATGCAGTATTCGCATAACATTATATGTAACACCTTTTACATAGCATTGCATAAACAACATGCACACAAATTATATATACACAACATCCGGACAACATCAAATATGAAACATGTACAACATATACAACATATCCACAACAGTAGTACCACACATCGAAAACCACACTGTCTCTACCAAGCAACCTTGCTTCTAGTATCTTATGCATGCCTCTCTTAGCATGTTGCAAACACAACTGCTTTCATTTCACTGATGTATCCCTCAGTATAGTATGTCCATAACATAGACATAATATAATCACATAATATCAACTCACAACCACATGATACTGAACTCATATATTTTTCATGACTAGTCTTTGATCAAGTGCTTGTGCTCAAAAATCAAAGTGTCAGAATCTTGTCAAACTCGGCTTCATATTGAAGAGCTTGTCATTCTAAATCCAATGGTGTGAACGACACTCAAATCCAAGTTCTTATGTAGAAGATAGAGAAATCCAAAGTTCAAGTTTGACTTGTCTATGTGGTAGGATTAGATGACATGGCAAGGGTCCCAGCGAATGGGGAAGCGCTAAGTGGCAGGTTGCCACTAGCTCCCGCATATCACATATCAGAAAATAAAAAGGAGGCACAGGTTAAAAATCGGCCCCTGCAAAATGCAATGAAACCCCACTATTATTATTTGTTACCACTGATAAAGTGTTTATTGCGATAGACTGCCGAATGCAGATTTTATGTGTTTCAATTTAGTGTCTCGGTGGGTCCATCATATCACACTGGTTATTTCCCTACAAATGATTGCCGATTACGATGAGAACCCCAGATGCATGAATTTTATATATCGCAGTTTAATACCCTGGTGGGTCCGCAATACCACAATCACAGTGTTTCCATGTTAACAAGACCTTCAACCATTGAACTTTGCTGATTGCGATGAGCATGAGGTTCTGGACACAGGAATTTTATATGTTGTAGTTAATTATCTCGTCGGGTCTACAATACCTCATCGCAACATTTTGTTGTGTTAAGAACCTGCAAGACTTGCCAATTGCGATTGCGATAAGGACGACATAATATAGCCCATCAAACGACGGATTCCTCGCTCTATTAGTATATTTTGGAGCGGAAATGGTGTTTTTGGGCAGTTTTAGAGCATTTTGTAGAACAATAGTGGAAGAACTAGGAGAAGTCATAACTTCTTAAGTTCTTATCCAAATTGGATGCAAAAAGAGGCTGGATAGCCATTTTTTAGTATTCTGAACTCATTGAGATAGAGTTTAGAGGCATTTGAGCATTGCTAACACACTTTTGTTGTAATCTGAGCATAATAGAGAGGACCAAGACATTGGAAGATGGACCAAGGAGACATATCCTAGGAGGGGTGAACTCCTTTATCATGTGCTTGTTGTGTGTTTTATTTTGATGTTCTTTGTTGTTATTTTGTTGTCGTTCATTATATATTTTTATGTTAAATTGTTTATAACATTTACATAAGAAACTCTCATGGGAATCAATTAATTAAGCAAAAGTATTGAATCCTTAAGCACTTGATAAGTAAATGATAAGCATCTTGGGTTTTATTATGAATGGGGAATTAGCACAAGATTACTAATCTTATTCATTTTAGATCAAGTTAGTATCAGAGGGAGGTTTTTTCTTATTATATTTTCTTTATGAAAGAAGGATTTAATTGTTTGCAAGTTTATGTCATGCTTACATGGTTAAAACTCAAAAGAGGAGAAGGGAAGCTAGTTTAAAGCCCTATAGTTGGCTCAATGGGAAGAAGAGAAAGGTTGCTAAAGTCTTCTACACCAGTACATCCTTAAGTTGCAGAAGTTGCAGTTGAGTCTCTTGAGATCATGTCTCATGAAGGAGAACCTATCATGACAGAAGATGAGAAGACCTTCAGAAAGGCTTTCTTTGATATGACAGAGATGGTTAAGGTCCTCTATGAAGAGAGGAATAACAAGTTGCAAGGAGAAAGTTCCAGGCCTCCCAATGGGAAAGGCTCTTCAGGAGCAGGTAATGGAAAAGAAGATAAAGGAAAAGGAGGTAATGGGAATGGAGGCAAACCTCCACCATCTTCTTCATCTTCTTCTTCGAGAGCATCCTCACCCACTTCCACTAATACCACCACTACTCATACTCATCATCATTCCTTGAAAGGAACTGGTAAATCACCTTTTCTAAAACTTGATGTTAAATTCGAGTTGCCTATGTACAATGGTGAAGTGAATGCAAAGAAGTTGGATAAATGGATTCGTTAGTTGGAGGTTTATTGTAGAATTCAGAACCTTCAAGAGGATGATATCAAAATTCAGTTGGATTCATTGAGAATGGTGGGAGCAACACTTGTATGGTGGGAATCAAGGACTCAAGATGAGATCAAAAAACAAGGTAAGATCTCTATTTCTTGGAATGATTTCATTGCTACTATAAAAAGACAGTTCTACCTTTTAACTCATATGCAAAAATCTATCATGAATTAGAAAAATTTCAGACAGTTAAAAGGTCAAAATGTGCAAGAGTATACTCAAGAGTTTAGGAAAAGAGCTGTTATGTTAGGAGTAGACTTACAGTCACAAAATAATTGGTTCATATTATAATGAAGGTCTTATTTCCAGCTTCATGACACTGCATTGGAGCATAATGAAATAGTCATTCTTTTAACCAGATTCTATGCTACTACTAAAATTTTTGCAGCTTCCATCATTATCTCCTAGTCGTTCTTTCTGCCCAATCTTGCGTAACTGTTATCACGACTGCTCGTTTGGAATAATATGACTCCTCATTTGGAATAATGTGATTGATCTTTCCACAATTACTTGAAAGGAATAATTACAATAATTACAATGTGGTGGTAATTCAAGACTCTACGCTCTGTTTAATTTTCTGTTATTATTGCCTATTTTCACACTCGACCCTGTGAGTAACTAAATATGTTATACAATTTTATCCTTGTATTTTATAATCTTTAACCTTTTCTACTTTTCCTGATGCCTTGTGCGGTAAGAGGTTTATCTAGAGATTATGTGTCAAGCACACTGAGAAAAGCATTGAATTGATCTATGGTTACTAGACCATCGAGCTAGTGTAAAAAATGTTAATGGAAAATACTAGCATGTCGTTGAGCCGAAGAGCATGCCGTATACAAGTTAAAAACCAAGAGGTAGTTCCTAGGGATGGGCGAGAAATTGTTTCCCTTTCTAAATTTTTAAAGCAAGAGAATGTTTTTTTCGGATCCAAATATGAATAAAGGTGTCTTTGGTTTCTGGATTTTACTTTTCTTTTCTTGGTCATGGATTTTAGTTTCATTGTCGTTGCAAACAACGGATCTATTTTATAATTTTTTTCATTTTCTTTATAATTTTTTTAATTTCATTTCAAAATTTTAGTTTTTGGATTTTTGTTAATTTTAACTTTGTTAAGGTTACTATACACCTTGATTTTGTTGATGGTGGTTTGGTTAGTTTCATAATAATTAATACAACACGAAATTTAATTTGCCTCCTTCCATTAAAATATTTCAACCTATGGAATTAGACTCATCAAAGGTGGAGAGATTCAAGAAAAGTAAAGGTGGTTGGGCAAAAGAAGCAAGGGTAGCATGAATGGAGAATAGTGTTAGTGCGTACAAGTGCAGAGATGCTGGAAATTATGAGAAAATTGAAGGGTGATTGTCCTAGATCAAATCATCAATGTCAGTCTCATGACATTTTGTGTTCAATTACACCCTTCAAATGGAAAGCCAAATTTGCATGTATTAATTCTCTGCCAACTGCTTGATTTGCCTCATCCACCACATAATCTATTGTTGCATATCAACGGTGTCTAAATAAACTACCCAAATGACTATTGTTGTTGTTCTGAATGACATAATATATTACTTCATATCAATGTTGTCAAAATAAACTACTCAAATGACTAATGTTGTTGTTTTTTTAGTAAATACTGTCTTCTCTTAATTAACTAAGGAGTTGAGGCAAATCATTTTTCTTCCTTTCTGGATTTTTTGGGTACGTGTCACTATGGCTTTAGTGAAAAGGCAGATGTGCCCAATTAATTTTCTTGGGCATCATTTTCTCCTCTTTTCGGTGACTGGCACAAGCCAATCATTTAAAAACTCTGATTAAAATAACTCTTTTAGGATTAAAATATTAACATTTGAGCTTACGTTTTAGTTTTTTTTTTTTTGACAATACACACACCAAAGACAACATGCAGAGAGGAAGTTGTGTTAACACAATGAGCTCTACTTTTAATTTGAAATATGAAGCTCTTTACAACCTATTAAAAAGGCCAACAAAACATTGCAATGAGTGTTAACTTGTATTTTATATTTCTTGATACAATAAATAATTCAAAATTTTCAAAATTTGGAGCAACAATTACACTAAATACAATATATAACTCAAAGTTTTAAAATTTTGGAACAACAATTACATTAAAAGTTGCTCATAATACTTAAAAATATTTCTAAAACCCATGTGTTGGATTATGTCATCGCATAGTTGAGCTGCAGTTTTTAATTACCTAAGAAGTTGGGGCAAAGCCTTTTTCTTCCTTTCTGGCTTTTTTTTGGATACATGTTACTATGGATCTAACTAAAGGAGTAGTCTAACTAGGCAGAGGAATTGCCCAAATTCTGTTCCTGCCCAAAAAAACTTCCGGCTCTGGCCATCGACAATTCTTCCACCTTCAACATTAATTCCTCTGTATCATCTGACAGATTCGGGATTCGATGTCACATATCGCCACTCTGATGCAACTGTTCGAGTTAATGGAGGGAGGGAGTTGGTGTGTGTTCCTCCTTAAATTCGGGCAAAACCACATGCAGAAACTCCATCCCATTGCTCTGCAGCTCACCAAGATCCTCATCACTAGGCGACAGCACGTCTAGCGATAGGCAACAAGCTCTGCATGAGGCTCGAGCTCACTAGGAATACACTATACATCTCACCAAGCATCTCACCATCCCATTTCTCTGCATCCTATAATTTTTTTGGATTTAAAAACCGAAGCAGAACCAGGTACCAATTCATCTTTACGTTTAGCCTACCAATTCATCTTCAACCCATCATTCGCTACTATGACAGACAACATTGATCGTTGATAATGGCATGTTTTCTAAAGCGACCTTCAGAACGTGGAATGTTTTTTTTCTTTCCATGTCAAATATTCTTCATCAACCAAACCTTCTCCAAAGTTCTTCCCATAATTTTTTTCCTGACCATAATTCGAATACATTAGAAACAATTGTCTCCAAAAAATTCAATCTTATCATAAAAAGATGACAACATGAATTCCACAAATGTAGACAAAGCTATGTATGCATCTCGATGCTGAAGTGATCCCTGAGAAAACAAACACTTACAACAGCTCCAAACCTTCTGCATGACAAGTACCCCATATATGACAGATAATTGCATAGGAAAACAAAATTCAAATGATGCAAGTGTATATATTGTCCTCAAAATAGGTGGTAAAAAAACATTCATTGCACATTTTCATGTTTTATCATCTAAACATTGTGAAATTGTATCCAATGTTTTGTCTAAGAGATCTAAAACCATCCTCCTAGCAAATTTTCTTGCAAATCAGTTAACCCTCATACAAATCCTTTAGTGGCATTCCAACCTCATTCGAACTCAATACCTTTAAAGCTACCAACAATAATGTTGTGAGTAGTTGGCATGCCACAGGCCATGGTAGACCCATTTAAAAGTTTGAAATGTTCCTCCTTAATGTCTAGCAATCTCAAAGAGGTTGTGTTTCCCAAACTCGAGGGGCAGACAAATTGTCTCCCACCATAGTCATAGAGTCATTCAACGAACCTACAATTTATATTAGTTGCCCCGGGAAATGTTGCAGTCATTGTGTTGGGAAATCCACATAAGCTTGTTAGTAATGGAGCAAAGAAGATTCATGGGACCACAAAGAAAGGGATGAATTATTGTTTAGGCAATGTTTTTTTTCCTAGGCTTTCTGATCCTGTAACTTTGAGAATGTATTTAATAAATCCTACTCTATACATGCATTCTATTAAACTGTTGGGAAGCATCATCTATGCTCCCAAATTTAGCATACATGTTTATGAGAGCATTTCTCATAGTATCATTTAGTTCACATCCATTTGTAATTATAAAGGCATGAATATCCATGGCTTGTGGAAAAACTGCTAAATTTGCACATGCCCTAGTGCGCCTAAGATGCCTGAACTAAGTGAGTGCCACACTCTTCAGACATTTCATACAAAAGAATGAAATCTTCCCAATGTGGCCAACAATGAATGGTCTTATCTAGTCCTTTATTAACAACCCCCACACCTAAGGACCTTGCCTACATGTTAGCCCATCTATCCCTCTTTGTCTTATGATGATCAACCACTTTCTTTTCATTCTCCTTGTTTCCATTTGCTTGCATATTCTTTTTCTTCAACCCATCCTCGCTGCTATGAGAATCAACATGGTTTGCTGATAATGACATCTTTTCTAAAGCGACCTTCAGAACATGGAATGTTTTTTTCTTTTCATGTCAAATATTCTTCATCAACCAAACCTGCTCTAAAGTTCTTACCATAATTTTTTTCCTGACCATAATTCGAATACATTAGAAACAATTGTCTCCAGAAAATTCAATCTTATCATTAAAAAATGACAACATGAATTCCACAAATGCAGAGAAAGTTGTGTATGCATCTCGATGCTGAAGTGATCCCTGAGAAAACAAATACTTGCAGCAGCTCCAAACCTTTTGCATGACAAGTACCCCATATTTGATAGATAATTGCATAGGCGAATAAAATTGAAATGATGCAAGTGTATATAGTGTCCTCAAAATAGGTGGTAAAAGAAAATTCATTGCAAATTTTCATATTCTATAATCTGAACATTGTGAAAGTGTATCCAATGTTGTGAAAAAAATTATCTACAAGAATGATAGTTTTGTAGAATACAAATCTGAAGACATTCAAATTTTTGTAATATTGAACTAAGAGTGATTGATATTTCAGACTTCAAAAAAAACATAAAAGAGGTTTTATATTTATATATATGTTGGATAACTTGTTAAGCTTGAAAGTTCAATTCTGATGTCCTTGCATATTGTTTGACCAAATCAGTTCAAAATGGGAAAGTAAAGCAAATGAAAATATATCATGGATCTTGAGGTGCAAGACCTCAAAGGAAAAATGACATTCTCTAGTACAGACTTGGTTTGGACGAAAATAAATTGAAAAAACAATAGTATTGATCGAGTTTATGTAATTCCATTAGGATGAGTTGCTGACTTTATCAAAGGAGAGGAAGAAAATCATATTGCTCTATGTAAATTCATACAAAAAACAAACAAAGAACCAAAACAAAGAGTTGTCGTTGCATTGAAATATGAGATGTGAGTACTTAAAAAATGTATTGTTTAGATCTTTTGAAACCATGTTTATCTTTCTTTGTATGTACTAACATTTTAAATTTTTTGTGTAGTTATCATTGTTCATTTGGCCCAAATGACAAAAGAGGAGATCCTCCAGCTAAACGAAAGACCTCATTTGTGCAGAAGAGGGGTTTCCAATGCCATCTTATTGTGAAAGTTATGCATGAAATTCCTCATAGAGAAATACTAACTTTCAATATGTATGAACATGAAGATGGGGAAGGTTGGGCTTGTCATGGTCAATTTGACACTCTAGGTGAGACTAGGACCTTGCATAGGCCAAAGCTTTCAAGGGACATTGTTGCATATGTAGAGAGTTGTTTCTTTTTGGGAGTGCCTTTTGATATAGTGTATAGAATCCACATTAAGAGACATGTTGACATGGATGTGGTAGCTTGAGATAAATATTTATTCTTAAGTAGGAATGATATTGTAAATATCTATAATAGGTTGGCGAAGGGAGATTATCAACTTCACAAAAAGGATGAAATGAGTGTAAACATTTGGTATCAAAAGCATTGAGAAGATTTTTTCTTTTACCAAAAGTCCAATGGTGTGGAGGTCCCTTTTATAATAGGGATTCAAACAAAGTGGATGTTGGAGACAATGGTCAAGCTATCGCACAATAGCCTAACAACCATGGATTCAACATTTAATACAAATAAATACAAGGTAAGTCAGATGCCAATGATTGATTGAATAAATTTATTTAAGTTTTATACATTCAGAATGAATAATAACTTGTATTTGACTTTATGTAATGTTGAATATGACAATATCAGTTGTATACACTCATGGAATTTGATGAACAACAAAGTGGGGTGCCAGTTGCATGGGTCGTGGCATCACGAAACACATCAGATGATATTTCAATATGGTTGGAGCAGCGCATGCGCAAGTGTTTCCAAACCCATCCTGATTGGAAAGTAAATTCTTTCATGGTTGATGATGCACTGGCTGAAATCACTGCCTTGAGGTAACTTTAACATTGTCATGATATAACCAAACTTGCATTTTTCTAAAATAGCACACTAAAATGCATTGAATATGGCAGGAGGATCACAGGTTGTGATGTGATCTTATGCATATGGCATGTACGAAGGGCTCGGTTAAAAAAATGTCAATCGGTTGGCCACTAGTTCCATAAAATCCAATGAGATGTTTAGTGAGTTAGGTTTCATCATGAAACACTCTCAATTATGAAGTGGAAGATAAAATCAATCAATTTTTTTTATCAAATTTGCAGATGAAGAGAAGTTCTTAGACTATTTCCACAAAAACTGGGTCACTTGGAATAAGATTCGCAAGTAAACAATTTTTTTGTACTATATGCATTTTTTTCTTTTATAAAGGCGATACAGTGAGACTAACATGGTTCTATTTGCAATTAATTATGTGGGTGAAAGGTTGTCAGGAGTTTCCTGATACAAATCAGGAGACCAATAATGTTGTTGAGTCATACCATTGTTACCTAAAAACAACATTTCTATATGATAGAAAGAAACAATGTGCCTGGAGGATGGATTGGGTATTGCATATACTACTAACAATAGTTGAACCTTGTTATCAATTCAAGGAAATCTTAAAATAAGAAGGATTTATAAACAACTACAAGAGAGAAAAGCAGCTAGAATCATCAGTGGAATGAGCAAGAAAAAATCTGGATACTGATTGTTGTCCTCATGAGAACATAATCCATGCTTACTAGGTGAGAAGTTAAACAGATTGAGGTAAAAAATAACTTGTCACCTAATATCGTAAAAATTTTATAATGTGTGAATGTCCATGGTCTATCTGTGGAAACATTTGCAAGCATGCCATAAAGGTTAATTGGTTGTATTTCCACTCGAATAATTCAAATCCATTGCTTCATCAGCATACAGAGGATAACATATGAAATGACCCACCTGAGATAAATATAGAGCCTAAAAACCATGATGTAGATGTCGATGCTACTCTTATGGCCACAAATATTGTTGATACATATGTCGAGACACTTCATTTGGCAAGGGAGAAGTTGTTTAGCTATGCACATCTCATTTTAGATAATCCTCCCACTACTTTGACGAAGACAAATGAGTTGATTGGTATGCTTAAAAAAATGTTGGATGAAGCCAATAATTTGCACGTTACTGATTTTGACTTTGTTGAAAAGTGTGCAACAAGAAATGCTTGTTGAGAATGCAACAAGATGATGGAGCTTAGTGGAAAGGAGTCGCCTTCACTAAGTGGTCCTGCAGGCAAGTTTTGGCGCAAAGTCTATTTTTAGACTATGTCT
>APFE031549693.1:0-21978 GCA_000404065.3 Pinus taeda
CATACCCAACCATATCTAATATCCACGCATGGTTAAAGGAATTGTGTGACTGAAAGTTCAATTCACTACACAGATTTCTCAGGGGTCAATGAAATGATCTAGTTATTCCAAACTCTTCTCTTCAATAAATTGAAAGAAGCAAATAGCTTGCTACAAGTGAAATTTAGAAGCAGGCCTGGTGCTAGAAGCGTAAATCTCCTATACTCCCCTCCCCTCAAATGAGAAATTAGGATTTTATATATAAAATACTTTATAATTATTTTTGTAATTTTCTATATAATTAAAATAAAAATAAAATTATTTTCAAGACCGTTTTCGTTTTTGCAGACCATTTCATAACTTTATCATATTTAAATACCTTGAAAAATGTGATGGAATTATTTATTGAAATCCATAATCATTTTATAATTATTTTCCTCATCCAGTAGAGGAAAATTAGTCCTAAATAATTACATATAAACTCACAAGTAAAATTCAGTAAATACAATTTCCTACCACGTTGTTTTAAATTCTTTCTGAAATAGTCGTTCACATACATTTGTTACTTTAATCTGTCCATAATAAGTCAAAGTTAAATCCTCTCAAGTTATATGAAAATCTTAGTTCCTGAATGCATTTTATGTAGGCGAATGCAATTCAAAATAAATTTCCAACCAAAAACATTAATGAAATTCGATAAACTTTTCATGAAGTTAAATAAGGTTTTTGAAGTAATAAAGGATAGGTTATGAATCATACTTTTTTGGTGATGAAAGGAGAGAGATTCATTCCAAGATGGGGATATAAAAATATAAAGAGATTGAAGGGCTTATGTTATTTTTATCAACTACTCTTAATAATTTGAATGGAAAGGTCGCAGTAAGTTAATAGCCCTCATTCGATCCTATGTTAACATAAGATATGTTAACTGCTTATGTTAGACCCGTGTGAGAAAAATAAATTTTACTAAAACATCTATAACTTTAGTAATTTATTTAATTATTTATATTGTGAAGAATTACACCTGCCACTTAAAATATTTTTAAAAATTATGATCTAAACGTGGATGATTTAAATATTAACTTAAAAATATAAACCCTGGTAAATGTATAAAATATATTCACACAGTTGAAGAAAAACAAATCTCGACCATACTTACACACTCAAATTAATTAATAAACATAAAACTTATGGTAAAATATTTTGTCCCCACTGAAATAACATCGGGGCACATGAAGCGTGCAATAAGACCTCCAATTCGCAACTTTGGTTATAAGTTCCTTTTATCCAAAGTCCAGTTGGAACCACTTTTTATTAAGATGAAACCACGTGTTGGATTAGCAAAGTTAGAGAGGAAGCCAAGTGTTTCATGCATGCCACGTAGCTATGGCTGAGCTTTCAAGCTAAATTGACTCTCGCCGCCTACCTTCTATGCTTGTTCCTTATTATGTTCTTCCATTCCTTGTCTCTGTAATTGTGTTCTTCTATTCCTTGTCTCTGTAATTTCACAGGGGTTAATTCATTCAGCTCATCCAGTAGTCTCTGATACGGAATTCATCACGTTGATCCCCGATCTCATCAACCCTGGTTATACTGTCACCCGCATGCTTCCTGAATCGAACGAAAGAACTTTGATCGGATGGGTAAGATCAGTATTGTTGATTTTCTGCAATTATAGAATGATAAATTTCGGGTCGCAGATCCATACTGCACAATAATTCTTTATGGGATTCATGTGAATTGCAGAGGCAGTCCCGCTCCTGGATGGGTACACTCATTCGTTGTGACAGAAAACTATGTGGTAATTCTGGAAATGCCACTGAAGTACTTTGCGAAGAATCTGTTGAGAGCCGAACCAACGCCTCTGTACAAATTCGAATGGCACCCGCAGTCCAAGGCATTTATGCACGTCATGTCAAAAGCTACCGGAGACGTGGTGAGTGCCCCTCTCGATTATACATATTGGAAGCTAGTTGTATATTTTTAAGATATGGACATTGAATGAGTTGAAAACACATCTGCTCTTACTTCTGTGTATCTTAATGTTGCTACTGTTGTGTAATATTGCTTACCATATGTTTTATTTTTGATACGATGATTGGTATAGATTGATATTTTGCTAAATCTATTCCTTGCAGCAGCGTATAGAAATTTGGCTCTGCAGTGTTTAACAGAGGTAGTGTCTATACTTCATATTTGTTATTATTTTAACCATTAATGTCTACACATTCTTCTGTTTGCTTTGATACCCATCAAATTTCAATTTTTCTTTCCCTTATTGTACATGTATGTTTTCTCCAAGTTCATTGGTTTCATTTATCTTCCCGTTATCACCTACTAGTCGGTGTTTGGCTCAGGTTGCAACACTTAATTTTGGAAATTTTTATGATGCACAATTTGTTAAGCTGTATACTTTCTTTACGTCACACTTGCAGGTAATCTGTTGGAATTTAGGATGTGAAATAAACTATTTTGATGCACATCTGGAGATGGATTTCCTCCTTTCTAAAAATATTGTCATTATTATTAATTATATTGTTATTTTCACAATTTTATATCTTGGTCTATTTGCCTAAGTTTGCTTTGATCATGATATGTATGAAGGTTAGAACACTTCCACCAGGGACAAATATCTCAGAGGCCTATGCAAATGGTTCAACTTTGAAGTGAAGAACAGGTAATTTTTGCCGGCATCATTAAAAATCTGTTACTTGCCAGAAATTCACTTGTGTTTGACGATCATCTACCTTCACATCTCCAGGTCTTCTGCAAGTTTTTTCTGAATTTTGGCCTCCCCATCCAGTTCCAGCATTTGCTCTCATGAATTTTGGTGACTAAATGTTCGTTCCATGGCCACTCAGAGAAGAATGCAGAGCTCTGAATCTGGCGAGTTTACCATGGATGGATATGGTAGCAAGTGTAAGTGGCGGTGTGGCATGTGTATTTTTGGGAGGGTGGCAGCTGTATTTTTGGGAGCTCATGGCAGTGTGGCATGTGTATTTTGGGAGGGTGGCAGGGGTAGTTTACCATGGATGGATATGGTAGCAAGTGTAAGTGGCGGTGTGGCATGTGTATTTTTGGGAGGGTGGCAGGTGTATTTTTGGGAGCTCATGGCAGTGTGGCATGTGTATTTTGGGAGGGCGGCAGGGGTATTTTTGGTGGCATGTGTATTTTCTCATGCCCCGCTCCACCATAGGTGACCGAAACTTTGGGTAAAATTAACTAAGTGCAATCGTTGCCGCCGTTACACTTGCCAAACGGGTTGGATTGCATTACATACTCCATATCAAAGATGGAGATTCTTAAAATGACAATGCAACTGTATGTATTTGCATGTTACTTATTCCTAATTTTCAATAGATAACATGCATCACTTCAATATATAGTTATTGTAATTTGTCTATAGTTATTGTAATTTGTCTCTTGCACTTGCAATTTTTCAACACATACGAACAATGTACTTGCATATTGCTTATTTTTCAATGGATAACAATTTCTCTCTTGCAGTTAAGCTAAAGTGTTTTTCTTTTAAAACACATCGACTTAGACTGAGAGAACTGCGACAGCCGACGATTATTTTTATTATTATTATAAAAATTAAAATGTTTTTCCTTTTAATTTAAAAAATATTAAAAATATAAAAATTATTATTTATATTAAAATAAATTAACTAAATTGGGGAAAAACAAAATGATTATTTTTTTTTTTTTTAAATATAAAAATACATTTTATATTAAAATATATTTAATTAAATTGAAAAAAAAGAAAAATACATTTTATATTAAAATATATTAATTAAATTGAAAAAAACTAATTTTCTTCTTAAAAAGTTAAATTTTGTTGGAATTTTTTTTAAAATATTAAATTTTGATAGAATCTTCCTCAAATATATGCAACTAATTACACATTGAACAAACTATTTCAGTACCATTTCAAATCCCATTTCAAATAGGACAGTATACAATCCATTTGTCTTGTCCTTGCAGACCTAGGGAGGGACTACTCGAAGAGACTACTCGAAGTCAGTGGCTCCTTGTTTATTTAATCTATTTATTAAGAACTACATTATGTAGTTGATTGAGTAACACCATCTATCTCGACTGGAGAATTGTCTGGAGACATTACTGCTGAGATCGTTTCCAAGGAATAGATGTAACAACAAGGCCTTCAGATCTTACGAAGAATGCTCTTAAAAGAGGAAAAATTGGAACAGTTTCCTCTGCTCCACTGGTTTAGAATAACTTCGCAATTTTAACGTTACAGATCCATTGAAACCCCCATTAATGGCTTCATCTCGTTAGAGGAATTCAACAGATACAGTGTTCCACCATTGTAAGTCCCTACCGTGGAAAAAGCCAATTTTAGACTTATTGTTGTCAATTTCTCAAGATAGATGGCATTGATGTAGAAATTTTTCTAAAAAGCTCAAGGAATTCACAACACTTTGTCTCATCTTTCCACATACAGACAAATAAGCCACCATCTTTGGAAGTTAAGTTTTTAATTTTTAAATTGTGCGAATAATTTAATGTGGGACTCCATAGGGGGCATGTGGGTAGAATGCAAGCTCGGTATGCCTATTTCATATTTTTCATATTTAATTTAGTTTATTGTGAATACTATTTAATTTTTTTATTTATTTAAATTTTCTATTCAATTATTAGAATGAAAAATTAGCCCTCATCTACATGGGTTACACATGAATGTTGCACTGTGTTTTAGATAATTCCAAAGGAGGTTTCTAGCAAAACAAAGTTTTGTAAGGCCTTGTCTTTCTGCTCATGTTTCTTATTCTACTCAACATGGTAGGTGAAAGTCTATAAGAAATGAAGCTTGTGTAAGGTCTTGTCTTTCTACTCCTCATTATTATACTCAACTTGGAAGGTGAAAAAGTTTTATCTTTTTCAAAAATTCATTGCCCTTTGGTTCATCTCATCATACCATATTGCTAATAGTCTGACCCATATGCTTCTTCGAGCAACACAAGAAGTGTTCAATTATCCTTACCCTTCATGCATCCTTTTGAATGGTTATTTATACAAACAGTTGAAAAGCCATGGTAACATTTGTATTTCTCTACCCATTTTCATTTTTAGGAATAGATATTGACACTAAGAACATTATAAATTTCAAAAATAGGTTTTATTGGTGCTTAGATAATTAGAGGATGTAATATTGATTCCTACCTCGTGTTACCCTTCTACATTTTAATAGATATATGAAAATTCCTTACACTAGTGGGAAATATTCAGGCTAGCAAACACTCAAACTAGAACATAAATTTTCTTATTAGAATTTGACTGTAAAGAATAATAAATAATGTAGATTTTCTTATTGGAATTTGACTATAAAAAATAACACGTAATGCCTACTTCTCCTAAGGCCTCCGTATGAATAGGTGTAATTTTTATAATTATGCATTTTAACCACTAAAGAAGATCTTCTATAGTTCTCTGTGTTAGGATTATATCCCTTTAACTCTGATAAATGTAATGTATGATGATTTGAATGTTTGATTATGTGGTTCTATATCCATATAAGAAAAATTGCGTGATAGCTTTACTTATGTCTTAATTTGTGTGAGAGTTCATGCAAGCAACAGGGTGAAAATTAAGCATTTTGACCACTAAAGATCTTTTATAGTTCTCTTTGTTAGGCTTATATCCCTTTAACTCTGATACATGTAATATATGATGACTTGAATGTTTGATAATGTGGTTCTATATCCATATAAGACAAATTGCGTGATAGCTTTAGGTATGTCTTAATTTGTGTGAGAGTTCATGCAAGCAACATGGTGAAAATTATGCATTTTGACCACTAAAGAAGATCTTCTATAGTTCTCTTTCTTAGTCTTATATCCCTTTAACTCTCATAAATGTAATGTATGATGATTTGAATGTTTGATTATGTGGTTCTATATCCATATAAGACAAACTGGGTGATAGCTTTACTTATGTCTTAATTTGTGTGAGAGTTCATGCAAGCAACACAGTGAAAATTATGCATTTTGACCACTAAAGAATATCATTCTCTTTGTTAGGCTTATATCCCTTTAACTGATAAATGTAATGTATGATGATTTGAATGTTTGATTATGTGGTTCTATACCCATATAAGACAAATTGCGTGATAGATTTAAGTATGTCTTAATTTGTGTGAGAGTTCATGCAAGCAACAGGGTGAAAATTATGCATCTTGACAACTAAAGAATTTTATAGTTCTCTTTGTTAGGCTTATATCCCTAAATCTTATAAATGTAATATATGATGATTTGAATGTTTGATTATGTGGTTCTATATCCATACAAGACAAATTGTGTGATAGCTTTACTTATGTCTTAATTTGTGTGAGAGTTCATGCAAGCAACAGGTTGAAAATTAAGCATTTTGACCACTAAAGAAGATATTTTATAGTTCTCTTTGAAAATTATGGATTTTGACCACTAAAGAAGATATTTTATAGTTCTCTTTGTTAGGCTGAAAATTATGGATTTTGACCACTAAAGAAGATATTTTATAGTTCTCTTTGTTAGGCTTATATCCCTTTAACTCTGATAAATGTAATGTATGATGATTTGAATGTTTTATTATGTGGTTCTATATCCATGTAAGACAAATTGCATGATAGCTTTAAGCATGTCTTAATTTGTGTGACATTTCATGCAAGCAACAGGGTGAAAATTATGCATTTTGACCACTAAAGAAGATCTTCTATAGTTCTCTTTGTTAGCCTTATATCCCTTTAACTCTGATAAATGTAATGTATGATGATTTGAATGTTTGATTATGTGGTTCTATATCCAAATAAGACAAATTTCCTGATAGCTCTACTTATGTCTTAATTTGTGTGAGAGTTCATGCAAGCAACAGGGTGAAAATTATGCATTTTGACCACTAAAGAAGATCTTTTATAGTTCTCTTTGTTAGGCATATATCCCTTTAACTCTCATAAATATAATGTATGATGATTTGAATGTTTGATTATGTGGTTCTATATCCATATAAGACAAATTGCGTGATAGCTTTAAGTATGTCTTAATTTGTGTGAGAGTTCATGCAAGCAACACCGTGAAAACTATGCATATTGACCACTAAAGAAGATCTTCTATAATTATCTTTGTTATGCTTATATCCCTTTAAATCTGATAAATGTAATGTATGATGATTTGAATGTTTGATTATATGGTTATATATCAATGTAAGAGGAATTATGTGATAGCTTTACTTATGTCTTAATTTGTGTGAGAGTTCATGCCAGCAACAGGGTTAAGAAGTTGTGTATAAGAAAATATACTATTTTTCTCATCTCGATGAATAAATTACTCTGAAAATATTATTTTTAGCTTTGGTTATGAACCATTCAACCCTAATTTTTTCTGAGTAAGTATAGGATCAAGTAGCATGATTATTAAAAGTCCATAGAAATAATTTTTGGCTTCTACATTTGTAGTGTTGATTGATTAAATTATTTATTTATTTTAAATCATAGTGAATAGAATATTATTTGGACCCTATAAGGATTCCAACCATTTATTTTAATTTTCTTAAGTTCAACTAGAATAAGTTATTTTATTTAAATTGTATTACCATCCCAAGGCTATTAATAGCATCAAATACAATCTGTCTGAGCCAACTTAATAGAGTAATAACAATAATCTTAAATATACATTACAAAATGAAATACATATGTAAAGGACATACAATTTTACAATAAATTAATGACCAATATTGCATATTGTGGAGGTACTGCTAATGTGCTAATGTCATTATGCCATCAATATTGCACATTGTGAAGGTACTACTAATGTCATTATGCCATTATGATCCAAAGACATTCTTCTCTTTCTTGCCCTGAACCTGTAAATTTACACTTCAAAATATTCATTTAAATCTGGATTTCTTACTTGCTCGGTTTGAAGCCAAATATGTCAATGGCCAACATCAATAACATGAGAGGTATTATTAAAGTCAATCAGAACCAAAAACAATCTTATTTTTCTTTGGATCTGTAATACCACATTTCAAAAACTTCCCTTAAATATGGGTATCTTGCTTAATCCATTCAACCAAAATTTTAACTCCATCACTAAAAGGAAATTCCAGAACCAAAGAAATGAGCACAGATTCTTAAAAATTTGGTAGTTCATGTTATGGCTTTGTCTCATTTATAAAGGGTAACCAAAGTTTCACCAGATGTGTTCGCATTGGAGCAGAAAGGATTACATTTCTATATCCAACTACCTCCAAAACCTTTCCTGTAATCTCAATCAATTTCGATTTTGTTTCCAATAGACATGATTTTAATTTTATATCCTCAATTGTGTAAAAGAAATTATATAAAGCTTCCACCCACTCGCTGACAAATTCAATTAAAAGCTCCACTTTAGGAAAAATGTGACACAGACATAAGAAGTCATTCAAAAATATTAAAATGTGATTTACGTGGTCTTCTGGGACCTCTTCCATATCAGACAACAGAGATGCCTTTTTCTTTTCGAAAATGAGAAACAACTCTTATAGATGTTTTTTTACTTAATACTTACAATGTCATCCACTGCACCAAGAGGTGCACCGTCATATTCAACAAGCATATCTCTACATGATCTTGTGCAGAAGATTTGAGTTCTTCTCGAGAAGTAGGCAAATTAGAACCTTTTCTGTCAACCTGAATTGCAGCATGTATGGCAGAGAGACGCGCATTTATTATTGCATCTGAATAAACGGATTGAATTCCAGCAAGGATGGGAATTTCTTCCTCTTCATCTTCATGTTCTTCCCAGGGAATTGTCTCCACTTAATTATTAGGTGAATGCAAGTCGAAAGAAATTGGCAAAGAATATTTGGCACCAAATAAATTTGGCATAAAATTTTAAGTTAAGATGGTGTGCTTCTTCAAAATTAGACATAAGGTATATGAGTTTCCATGTTTCAAACCCTTTCCCCTTAATCTATGATAGATTTAACTCAGAATGAGATTACGTGAATGAAAATGGAAACGTGGTGGCAGCGGAAATGGAAAGGACAATAACGCACTCGTTTATGACAGGCCTGCAAAGTGTTACCTTTCCCTTGCTATGAGATCACCGGTTTAATGCAATTAACGTTGGCCTGCCCATTCCATGGCGCAGTCGTCACAGACCATCATTGTTAATGTTATGCAGAGACGATTTAAATCCTTTAAAGACTCAGATATTCTTTCGTCTAAATCCTCCCATGGATTGAGCGTTTAGCTAATGCCAAGAGACATAAGTGAATAGATCTATAGATCTATGTACTCATCTATGCTGATTTTTCCAAGCGTTTCGCTGCAAATAATTAATCTAATGTAACCATTCAAACCAATATGTGTAGGTTTAGTTAAATTTCTCAAGGAACTTGGAACAGGGAGCTCCATGTGTTGGGTCTTTTGATAAATGACCAACGGAATCTGGTAATGACATTTTTTCTGAGCAATTTTTTTTACTCCGTGGCCTTCAATGGCCAAAGCTCACAAATGTCTTTTTGCAAATTTGTCATATTTGCATTATGAACCACAATCCGTTCACGATCCTTCAGCTTCTCTATGGATTTGAAACACTCCTGAAAGGTGCGAAAAACTGGAACTTGGGCAACCACGATATTACCGCTCTGAGCCATAAAATCTTTGGGAATTCCACCCTCTCCAAAACGCGATTTATTTTAATTTCAAAGTTCTAATAATATACATTTATTACTAAATGTATATATATTTCAGTTACATGGCTATAGCATTGTATACATCTATACATTCAAGCGTGTTTATTTTTCGAAGTGTTAATCTATTACAACCATTCAATCAAGATATGTAAGCTTAGTTAAATTTGCGAAGGAATTTGGAATCCTCGTCAATTTCCTGCACTCATTCAGCTCCATATGTTGAGGTTTGATAAATGATGAAAGGAATCTGGTAATGATATTATTTCTGAGCAGTTTCTAAACTCCAAGGCCTTCAATGGCTCACAGATTTCTTTTCGCATCTTTGTCATAATTTCATTGAGAAACATTTTATGCTTGTCATAATAATGTTCCGCGTTTTTTTAGTTTACATTTTTTATTAAAAAAAAAAGAGTAAAAAACAAAACCAAACCTTCTGTATTATATTAATAAAATAGATAGTAGATCATATTTTTTGAGTTTCTGTTTATATCTCCAGCAAAAACATATCAAAAAAAGATATCACTTCTTCATACAATAACCATATTTTTAATATAAAGTTATAGAATTCTGTAAGCCATGCTCAGTCCTCCTCAGTCCATAATCTACAAATAAACAAACAAAAAACGAAATGAAAATAACTTCTTACAAAAATATATGTCCCATGCATTCAGAATTACCCAGCATTTGTATCTTATTACTTTGAATAGTGAATGCTACTGGCATTTATCTTGACTCCTTGGTCTAAAACTGAGGAAAAAAAATTAAGTGTTGCCTTGCTAATGGTTTTTTTTGTTCCCTCATAAATGTGATCAATTTTGATGGGTTAGAACTTACTTATCAATGTTTTGATGCACTTCATCCAATTATTTAAAATTGGAGGATTGAATTGATGCTGGTCTTTTGCCCAGTCAATAATTCCTTTTGCATTCCCAAAAAACCATATTCTCTCCTCTCAGAACCATAGCTTCATCCAGTTATTTAAACTTAGAGGATTGAGTTGATTCTGGCCTTTTGCCAGGTCAATAATTTCTTTTGCATTCCCAAAAACCCATATTTTCTCCACTCCCAATCATAGTTACGATCAACACTCCCCACAATACCACTATCTCTGCCTTGCTATTCCCCACAATGCCACTATCTCCTCCTAGCTATTCATGCCTTGACCCCCTTTGGGCCAAAAGTGATACCAGGTACCTGGCTCTATGACAATGAATGTCCCTCATAGAGGTTTCCTCTTACAACTCACACCATCTAAAAACCCTAAAAAAAATTATACCATATATCTTTCATATTTCTGTGCAAGTTATCAACTTTAAGTGATCCAAATTTCTGTGCAAGTTATCAACTTAAGTGATCCAAACTCCTTAGAGTATGGAGTTATTTTGATAACGTACTCCCTTACAACCAGATTCCTATTCTAAAAATAAACGCAAATGAGATAGAAATAAATGCATTCCTTCTAGACCATATAATCCAAATGAGATAGAACGGGAGAAATCTCTCAGTTGCATACCTATAACATTCTAGATTTGAAAATTATAAATGGAAAATCAAACATTTTCTGCTTGTTACAGTAAGGTTCTGATTGTTATAATAATGTTCTTTTAGTTTCAAAGTTTTACGCTTCTGTACACATTGACGATTGCTTGAATGAAAATAAAAAGAAACCAAACTTGGTCATACTTTTGAAATGATAAATAATTTCTTTTGGAGATCAATGTGTTCTCGTTGTTCAAGATTGCATTTAAAAAGGAATGTACTGAAATTCTAATATTTCCAATGTGTATGGATATCTTAGATAAAAATGAGGTCAGTTATTTAGTTGTGTAATTATCGTGCAATTGTAAATTTTAGGGCAAGACAAATATTAGTTAAAACAATGATGAGCCATATTATTTATTATAGGTTTAAATAGGAGATGCAGTAAAAGCAGGTCAGAAAATGTTAAAGTAAATTATTAAAGTTTATAATGAAGTTTATAACACTCGAACATCCAGTAATCATGATTAAATAATAATAATAATATTTAATATTATATTATAATTATAATTATATATTTTAATATGAATATTAATAGCAATATAAATTTATATTTTTTACTATTATAAAATTATTAATATTAAATAATACTAAGTTTAATATAAGAAGTATTAGAATAAATATTTATAAATAGATTCATAAGATTATGATTTTATACATTAATAATATTCATAACATTAAAAATATAATATTGATAATATATATACATTAATGTTAATATTAGTAATAATATTATGAATACATTATTAATAACTAAATATAATAATTATTTATTTAATAATATTATTAGATAATGTTTGTAAATTTTAATAGAAGATTTAGTAATAATAATATTTTAAGAAAAGTTTTTTCGATAGAAATCAAATAAGAGAATTTTTTGGCTAATGGTTTTCAAACTAACCAGTGTGGTTCATCATCAGTTTCACGCCCCTACACTAGCAGTAATCTTCCAACCGCACTATAGTGAGGTGCGGCACCACCAAACACTTTCTCTTCACCAATACTTATGTTTATGGACTACATCTAACATTCATATTTAGTTTATTTTTTGTTACCAAGTATTATCTTTGTCCTTTATACAAGATGAAACCCATACACATTCATCATAAATAGCATTAACACATGTAAATGCACAACAATATAAAGGGAGGGGCAACTCTCTGCAATATGAGTCTGTCCATATATCAATATATATAATCTTCAATTTTTACAACATAAGCTAAATCTTGCAGGAAACCCCAAATTTACACTTAGCCAATTTTCCAACTTTGGCAAACTCGGTTGCCCAGCTTATCGGCCTGCCTGAACGGTCGTCGCATGTTTTGCCTAACTCTTCGTTCACCCCTGAACGCATTCGTTCAGCTCGTCATGCTGTTTTCCCAACTTGGGCGCCCACCCGTGTCACCATGCATGCCTAGCCGACACGTTTGCACATCGGTCGCCTTCGTTCACAACCCATCGCACTTCTTCACCCAACTCGCCCTTCGTTCATTTAGCAAATGCCTTCACCATGCTAACCTGCCCGACATTATTGTTCAGCCCAACCGTGCCTTCATTCGGCGGGTGCACACACACCCGTGTCGCCTCTCACCTGAACTCTCGTTCACGATCTTGACCTTCCTTCATTCGGTGGGCTGCACGTAGTACTGCCTACAAAGCTCCTGTTCATGACCTCCCGTTCAACCACCCAAAACACCACACTTCGTTTCCACCTTTTTTTCATGCACGATGTGCCCTACCCCAAGTTGCCTATCCGCACGTTCACCATGTCAACCAACTCATTGTGCATGGCGCGCCCTACTTGGGTCCCCCATTTGTATGATCACCTGGTGCTGCATGAATTCGTGCACCCAACACCCTCCGCGGGTCGCCCGGCTGACCTTTGTGCATGCCTGCCTGGGCACTGCACGCATCGTTCAATGGACACCCTTTGTGGTTCACCCGACCAACCTTTGTGCACACTGCTCGTGTCAACCGTCATTTCCCCCGACTCACCCTTCGTGCGGGCTCATGACTTGTGGTTGGCCGCTATCACCTTCACACCTGCACTTCGGCCGCTCATCGTAGAACTCTCCACCTCGTCTAACCACATAACTCCTTGTGAGTTCGTTGATCGAACTTATGTTAAATTCCTCCAAAACTTGTCCAACTTATACTCTTCGTACACCATGTCTATGTGCCTAGCTGACCTGCCATAACACTCTCCTCCTGTCGGCTTCACCCTTTCCACAACGCGTCAGCCTGGCCATCTCCATGGTTGGCCGCCCCATCGTTTAGCCAGTCCACCTATTGGCTCGCCCATCGTGTGGGGCACCCTGGGACCACCTATCTAATATAAACTCAACTCGTCATTTCTCCATAACATAACTCCAAAACACTTCACATGACTCCACCGTGGCCACAACTCACCTATCCGCACGCCCTCTAGCTCGTGGCCCTCACATTCTCCCCCACTTGAAATCATTGTCATCCTCGACAATTCCTCATCTCGGCAATTATTTGTCACCAAGATATCCATACCAAGGCATATACTCCATCAGTATGTCATACATCGGAAAATCATCTCAATCCATGATCATCAATCACCTCGTCGCAAACTCCACATGCCGCTCCCATCGTGGAAGGCTGGCCCTTTCATCTCAAGCTACATGCCTCCTAAAACATATCGTGTCGACCTCATCATGCATCGTCATTGTGTGAACTGCTGCAATGATACTCCAACACAATGCTAACACATCTCTATACACTACCGGTCCCCATGATTCGAACTAGTTGGGTAGTTAATCCAACTGTCACATCCAAACCATAAGAATGCACATCCTTATGCCATCATCAGTAGTTTCTCAAAACATCTCGTCACATCCTCAACTCGATCAAGAATCCATCTCCATACAAATAAGCCATGCCCAGGTCCATGAAGTAGTCTTCATTTCATTTGCAACATGTTGTCCATGTGCTGCCCATGATTGTAGATCAATTAGCTCCCATGTGTCAAAAGTGGTTAAGTGGGGATATACCAAATTTGACTCATCTACCCAACCAAGTGGGGCTATACCAATTGTTTATACACGAATGAAATATAGAAATTATTACATCATCCTTCCCATGCATAGTGGGGGTAAAAATTACGTCATATGACTAAAAATGACTCATTAAAAGACTATGACAGATAGAGACATATTATTACACCATGGAAATTTATATGACCTTTACATCGAGTGATACACATGATAGCTCTCGATCATCTCAACCTTCAAGGGGAGATTCCAGAGGGATCATAATATTTTGGTTGAAATATAAATTCACTCAGATAGAGGAAATTAAGACAAAATCATAGATAATGGTTCTTTCAAAAGAAAAGGAGACTCAGAACATAATTCCCTTCATAAACATTTATGGTCCAGTTCTGCACTGTGACAAGGAATACTTTTGGACCTTTTTAGAGATCTTAAAGGAAAGGAACCTTCACATTAACAATGTAATGGGAGGGGACTTTAACATGGTTCTGAATGCCTAAGAAAAAAGAGATGGTTCTTCAATCCAGGACCACTTCTGAGATAGAATGGAGGAAGTCCTATCTCATTGGGATCTAATTGATATCAAGCCCAAGTTGGGGAATTACACTAGGTCAAACAAAAGGGTTGGTGTCCATCTCATCGCTACTTGATTAGACAGATTCTTGCTGCACAACAATTGGCTCCTTAGTGGGCTTGATTTCTCCTTGAATAATGAATCCCTTAGAGAGTTTGATCATTGTCCCATTACGATTTCCATGGAAAAGGTTGAAAATGTTGGGCCACTACCATTTAAATTTAATGCATATTGGTGCTTAGTTGAAAAAATTGAGAAAATGATTAAAAAATATTGGAATTGAAAAATCCAAGGCTCTCCCACCTATGTTTGGAAATCCAAACTGAAAAGCATCAAGACTGGACTAAGGAAATGGCTTAAAGAAAGCTATCAGCCTCTAGGAAAAAAAGGATAGAAAAATTTGAAGAGCTAGAAGAGCACTACAATACGATAGAGGAAAGTCATATTGAATAGTTACACATTCAAAAAGAAAAAGACCTCTCCTCTCAAATATTCAGTCTAAGTAGGCAGGAGGAAAATCGGAGGAAGCTCAAATCCCATTGTCTATGGTAGAAAGTTGGAGATTCAACTATTTCTTTCTTCCAAAAAAAGCAATGGCTCGAGAGAATAGGAACCATATCAAGGAGCTAAAGGTGGCGAGTGGGTTGAAAGTTAGCACTACATCTGAAATTAAACATGCAACATTCAACCATTTGAACTCTTTACTCAATCAGGAGCGCCCTTATTCTGTTGGGGCTTCTTATTTCCTCCAGGACCTTCCCCAACTTGTCTCTCCATCTCTAATTTGTCTATTTCTAATGTAATTCTTCAATATTAAGTTCTTAATGCTATTTGGCAATGGGAACCTGAGAAGGATCTAGGACCAGATGGTTTCTCTATAATATTTTATCGTTTATTCTTGAATGTCATTAAAAAAGATATTATTAGAATGTTGAACTACACCAGGCTCAAAAATAAGTTGGGGAGTAGCACCAATTCTTCCATCCTTTCTATAATTCCAAAAGAAGCCATTACTACCACCTTTTCCAAATTTTGGCCCATCTCTCTCTAAAACTCCTATAAAATTATGATGAAAATCATTGCCAATAGAATCAAATCCTTACTTCCCTCTCTAAGAACCAGGGTGGGTTTATAGAAAATTGAAATATTCTGGACAATATCATTTTGGTTCAGGGATTAATGCATTCAAGTCATGAAGAGGGAGAAGCTGGAATGGTCATCAAATTGGACACAAAATATGCATTCGATCGAGTAAATCACTCTTTTCTCTTTCTTGTCATGGAGAAATTAGAATTTAATTTTGACTTTATATCTTGGATCAAAGCTTTCATTGGATCTCCCTGGATCGCTCCTCTCATAAATGGGCACCATGGGGCATTGTTTGCAGCCTTAAGAGGATTGCGTCAAGGATTCCATCTTTCTCCCCTTATTTACATTATCATGGAAAAATATCTTAGTTGCAACCTTGAGGTTGGGAATCATAATGGATCTCTTCTAGGGCTCAGTGTCGCACGAAATGTTAGAGAAATCAACCACTTCTAATTTGCTGATAATACCATCCTAATTGATGGATCTTCCATAGTGATTGCTTCAAGATTCAAAAAAATCCTAGATGGGTTCCTTCTTCATTCTGGGGGTATGACCAAAAATTTATAATGTTAGTTAATTGGATGGAATTGCCAAAGGAATTTTCTGAATGCAATTGATTGATTGTTGAGAATTTCAGTGGATTCATTCTTCTTCTTTTAAATACCTTGGAATTCCAATATTCCTAAAATAATCATCAACGAAATAATGGGGGGATTTTTTTCAAAATAATAGAAATAGAGTGCATTCCTGGGGTGTTAGATGGCTCAACCTGGCATGAAGGGTCACCCTCATTAAATCAGTGCTTTCTTCTCTTCCAATTTATATTGGGGTTGACCTCTTAGCTCTAGGATACATCAATCAACAAATAAGTAAGTTTATCAAGAAATTTCCATGGCAGGGAGGAAAGGGTAATGAGAAAAAATTTCAACTGGTGAATTGGAATTTGGCTAAACAACCTATGAAATTTAGAGGCCTGGAAATAAAATATTCTGAACTAATGAATCTGGCGTTGGGGAAAAATTGAACTAAAGGCTCCTCTTGGATTCTGATGAGTGGTAGAAAAAAACCTTCATTAGAAAATACTTTCAAAAAAACCATCTCACTAGACCAAAAGTTGAATCCTGGGAAATGAAAGGACATAAAATATGGAGATTATGCAAAGCCTCATACTCTTCCATTCTAAATCACCTAGGATGGTTCCCTGAAAATGGGAAACACATTCAAGTTGGATCCGAAAGTGCGAATGGTATAGACCTAGTTCTATCTAGATGGCTAATGGAACATGGGTTCTCTCATCTTGTAGACATCTCTTGTTGGGATGACTTCGACATGTGGAGTGGGTGGCTCTTTCTGGAAATCCCTGATCATCTCCAAGTTTAGTGGGATATGCTAATTGGAAGCCTTTATTGGTTTGCTCCAATAATATTGAGCAAGTTGGATAGGCATGTTAGGTTGGGGAGGGGGGAGATTCAAAAAATTATTGTGTCAAGGATGGCTACACTCTCTTATCCAATCCTGCACCTTTCCCTCTCTCCTCCCCTCTTTGGGGGAAAATTTGGAATGGTGATGGTATCCCTAAATTTAACATTTTCTAGTGGCAACTAGTCCACAAGAAAATCCTGACAGCCAAGAACTTAAAACAGAGGAAAATTAGTGGTCCATTCTAGTGCGTTTTGTGTAGCCAAGCAGAGGAATCAGTCAAGCATTTGTTTTTTTTCTTCCCTTTGTCACTGGAAGTTTGGAACCATGGCCTTACTCCTTTTGCTCATATTTCCCACTTTGCAAATGTATGAAGCAACATCTTTGTCCATTTGGGAAATAAACCATCTCTCTCTTTTAATCCCTTGCTTCATTGTTGCTGGATGACATTTCCTAAACATATGTGTTGGTCGATATGGCTATGTTGTAATCAAGCTATCTTCCAAAACCTTCGTTAAAGCTCGGAAATAGTTGTAATTAAAGGTGTGTCATTTCTTTTTGAAGTCATCTCTTCTTTGGGATATGATGCTCTGGATATGAAAGATTTTAGTAGCTCTAAAAAATGCTAGCTCAGGCTTGTCCCTCCTTCCCCAAAACCCATATGTTTAAGATCCACTGAAATCCCAAAATTCTGCATTAGGATGAATGGAGACAATTTCATCGAATGGCAAAGGAAAGTAAGGAGAATCCAATTGTATTTTGATGGCGTGTCAAAAGGTAACCCCAGGGAGGCTAGAGTGGGGGGTAATAATCAACCTCTAAGAAAAAACATAACTCAATTATGCATGGGGACTCAAGGTCACCTCTAACAACTAGGTGGAAGCATTAGCATTATGGAAAGGATTAAAAATATGTTTGGACAATGGTGTCAACTCCTTGAACATAGTAGGCGATTCCAAGATAATCATTGAAAAATGCATTAGGCTTCTTGGGAATGGCTTCCATCTAGCAGATGAAACTTCTTTAATGATGGCAAGAATAATATACATGTTAAAAATATTTGACAAAGTTAATCTATTCCACATGTTGTGAGCCAACAACTAGTGGTAGACACTCAGGAAAAGGTGGGGTTATATTAGGTCTGGGTACAATATGCATAAATAACAAAATATGATTATGTCCCATCCCCTAGCTAATGGCTTCAGGTCGATGTTGTACGTTGGGGGTATGGGTTGTTAGAACTTTATGGAAGCAGTTAAGGAGGCCTTCTTCCTTAGGCACCTCTACGTGGTGGTATTTATGTTGGACGACTACCCGAGGTATCTTCGCATCTTGGATATTGGGATGGTAGGTGGTATTTTAACCCACATCTGTGGTGCTATTAGACGATAGGTCATGTGCGATGACAAGTGTGTGATGAGGCATCAAATTCTCGTCGGTTTGTACAATATAATTGATTCAATAGGGGAAGAGTACACCATTGTTGCGAGATTTTGGTCTTGGATGGGGAGAAACATGGAAGGTATATAATTTGATAAGGCCCTGCACCGTTCCACATTTATTAAGGACAGGATGGAAATGAATGTTAGGGTGGCTTAGCTCGATATATACCTAAACTAGCTCTGGTCAGCAAATCACAAGTTCTTTGTCGCATAGAAGGAGATTGTTGCAAGAATGCCATCAACAAAGAATGTTAGCAAGGTTGGTTATCATTCTTGTAGCTCGGGCTCAGGCAATGGCGTGGGGAATGATGGTATGGAGAGCCTAATGAGGGCTACTACAAACATGTGATAAAGGAAATCATCAAAGAATTAAACAAGAATATGGCGATGATCTACGCTTAGTTGTTAGGATTGGGTAACGACTGGGAGTTTATGCAAAAAACAATGGAAGGTTTGCGAATGGACGTTCTGAGTGTACATCAAAAGGTTAACAATATAGAAATCAAAGTGGAGACGACTATGGTGGGAGTCTTAAAGGAGGTGTTTGGGGTTGGAAATCCCTCGGCCACCAAGCTGATTGCAGCGAGGATGTTGTTGTGAAGGTTTTGGTTGGTGGTGATGGTGAAGCTAATGCTACTGCTATGAAGGAACGAAAAAACTTGAACAAGTCTATGGGTGAGCCTGTGGGTGATGATGCCAACCATAAGCAACTAAAAGTACTTTTACTTTATATATATGCAATACCATTTTATAATCTATAATGGCACTTTTTGGAGAATCTATAGCTATAGGTTTATAAACATAATACATGTAAATAATAGGGGTAGCAAGAAGGTCCATACCCTTTGTAATGCAAGCAGAGATACAAGTAGATTAAATATATTTTTTGTAAGGGACCTGACCCATTTCCAGACAGTTTAATGAAAATGTTATCTGTTCCTTTGAAAAAAAATAATACTCTAAAATGTAAGTCTCGTAAGCTCTCAAGAAAACCCACTCAGTAAAATGAATTCAAGGGGTTTTATATAAAAAAAATTAATAATGGTTTACATAACCATCTACATTATTAAAATGCAAATATTTTTGATTTTTTACAACGACTTGAAGACTTTCACATCCTCCTCGAAGTTGAGAAATGTAACAATCTCCTTCATAATTCTTTGTTGTATTCTTTCGTCCAGATTTAAATCCATTGTAATAATTTTTCTAATCTTTAATCGATTTATAATTCACAATCTTGCAATAATAAAGAAAAACAAAAAATAATTTAAAACAAAAACTATAATAAATGTATGGTTATCCCAAAAAATTATTTCACGTTCCTTCATAAAATGCATTTTCATTCTTACCTTGGATAAAATTCTATGAAATTTTTGAGCTATATAAAATCATATGTTTAATAAAAATAATTTATTTCTCGAATTTAAAAACATTAAATTAAATCTAAAATCTACTTTTCTAATGTGCTGAAGTCATTATACAATTGAATCAGATTTTAGAAACACATACTAATTCCCAACACTCCTCCCTACTACAAATTAGTTTTCTTCTTGTGAAACATGTTTGTTAAACAATAAAATTTTTGAGTTCAAAATTTTGTTTTAAAATAAAAAATAATTTAAAATATAATTATATTTCAACATAAACTTTAATTAAAGTAAATTGTATTTTAAAATAAATTTAAAATAAAATTATATATAAATTTCTATGGTAATATATAAATTGTAAACCTTGAGCTTCTCTCATATATATAGATACTTTTAAATCTCTCTTATATATTTATATGTATATCATACTTTTTCGGGTATGGAGGAGAGAGGAAATGAGGGCAAGTTGGGCTCGACAAAATCTAATGGCTGGGAGAGTTTGCATAGACAACTCTGTTTTTTCTTTGGGTGAGAAAAGGCTTGGCAGTTAATCCTCTTCTGTTCGGGTTACGAATAAGTCAAAGCTTGGGTCACGTGGGGGCATATGTTATGAAACTTATATTATAACCTACACCCATGTTGTGTAGAATAACGTAGGTAAGTGGGTTATTTTGTTATTTTATTTTTTTATTATTATTATTTAATTTTCATTAAATTCATATTTATTTGATTTGATTTAATTTGATTTATATTATATTATTAAATTTTTATTGTTTATTTATTTTTATTTTTTATATATTTAATTCAAACTTATATTTATTTGATTTGTTTTAATTATATTTAATTTTTTAGTTTTTTTTTTAATAATTAAAAAATTATTATAATAGTTTTCACTTATAATTATATTTTTTTTGCAATTATTAATTTAAGATTAAGACTTTTAATTTTTTATTTAATACAATAATGCTTTTTATAATTTATAATGATCATTATAATAGTAAATCTAATGCAAGGTGGACATGAATATTTGTTATAATGATTCAAGCGTGTGGTTTTGATATAGGAGTAAAAAGTGAAGTCATATGACGAAGGAAATGCAAGGTAAAACCCACAGAGATATTTTATTTCTATTGAGGGTCTAATTTAGGGACAACATTTAGCTCCTACTAGGGATGATGCTCAGATGCGAGGTATCAAGAACTACAGGGTTGTTGCCTTCACATTGAGCATGGAGTTGATTTACATTAAGAGTAAGCCCTTCATTTGTTAGCAAGGGGAGGAAAGGAAACACCAAACATGAAAAATAAAGACTAACCCAAGAAAGAAAATGAATATATTTTTCATCTTAAAGTTTTAACTCACCAATAGCAAGAATAAAAGAAGGATTAATCATATGAAACCCGTAGAATGTAAATATTGATGAGTTTAATGGTTATTCATATATAAAACATTTTTTCATATGTCCAACATATTAATTTAATGATTTAGTTCATAACGACCATCTTTGAATATATGTTTCCACCTTCATAGAAGCATTTCAAAATCATATGAAAATAATTGCATTGTTACAATTATTGATTGAAAACTTGTAGAAATTATGGTACTAGTTTAAGATTAGAAGGATGATATTGATTTTAAAATAAAGTCCAACTGAAAACATGAGTCTATTTAGTAGGGTTTATTTCTCCTTTTGTTTCTAGGACATAGGTTTCCAAAATTAGACATTGCTCCATTGCCAATGAGCGTCCATAGCCCTAACATAGTCATCCATTATCCTTATTAAAGAAATTTCATCCTTTGTCATTCACATATAAGTGTGAAATGTAGAAGCTTTAGATTTATTTCATTGATTAACAATGGGATGGTTACTCACTA
>APFE031549694.1:3506-24708 GCA_000404065.3 Pinus taeda
CTTTGTTTTGATTGGTGCTGAGGGCTTCTTCTTATTTTGCAGGATGACTTTTGCCCTTGCATCCAACTACATCGTACTTTACAACCGTGTTTAATTTCAAGGATATTTTCAACATTTTCAACATGTATGAGGCTTTGTCATTCTTTATACTCAATTAAAATATACTAGCGATTACACCATATGTTGTAAAGGAAAATCCAACTATATCGTACTTTACAACCGTGTTTAATTTCAAGGATATTTTCAACATTTTCAACATGTATGAGGCTTTGTCATTCTTTATACTCAATTAAAATATACTAGCGATTACACCATATGTTGTAAAGGAAATGCCGTAAGGGGATAAATATGGAAGAAGAGCATAGATTAAAAAAAATGTCATATATTATGTAATCTAACTATAGCTCATTTGAGCCCCCCGATCAAGGTGCGAGTAGGAGGGTAAACCCATCAAGTCTGAATTAATACAAATTATGTCAGGGCACACACCCACCACCCCCCACATGCTTGAGGTGATAGGTGTAGTGACTCCCTCCATGCATAAGGGTAATATTGTTGTGGAAGGCGGTAGAGTTATTATGTTAAGGTTTTAGACTGGTGGCAAGTGTTCCGCAAGGTTTGTAGGTTGTTTTAGTGCCCAAGAGATTGCAGTGTGGATGACTCTGGAAGAGGCAGTGGAACTTTATCTTTGGGCGAGGGTAACCTAATATGTAAACTATTTCTTCTCCCCCTCCTCCATGCATCCGAGTGTCTAGTTTTTGGATTGGGTTTTGCATGGGGTTGGATTGCCTGCAGGTCGGAGTAAATTGGGAGAGTGGAAGCCACTGACGTCAGTAGCCTGGCAGCATGTTAGCCTAACATGTATAGTCTTTGTGTCAATTTTCTATGAAATACTCCTCTCCCAAATGGGGTTATTTGGGATGTAGGATAGTGGTGTCAACCTTGGAAATGTTTGTTGTTTGGCTTGGTTCGAAGACCCTGGGGTCTACGGTTGGGTTACCTTAAGCTCTACATGTACTGTCTATTTTACTATTTTTTATGGGGTTGAAGGGAAGCCTGCATCCCTAGATAACTAGTGGTACCATCATGGTAACAACTTGGTTGACTAGTGGTACCATCATGGTAACAACTTTGGCTTGCTTGCTTGGCTTCGCACCCATGGCCTTTGAAAAAGCTTCCGCAAGGTCATAATTGAGGTTTTGCACCACCTTGGCTTTGGGAATCATTATAATGTTGCTAGAGTTGGCTATGGTGGGCTCTTAATTTATGTTTCTGATTGCTATGCAAATGGGCCCGAGGGTAAAGAAAATGAATTCCTAGGTGGATTGGAGGTCTTTGATTGGATGCAGGGACTGTGAGTGGCAAAGAGTCAAAGTTTAATATTAAGGCAATTACAATTTCTTTATCCCATGGCACATGCGCGGGGAGGTAGGCTCACCCGAGAACAAAGGGCTCCTAGGCTTGAACCCCCACCTACACAGGGATCTGGCAACATCCATTTTCTCACCAAGTACCTTAATTGAGTTGTAATGGCAAGGGCAACGAAGGCTAGGGGTCGTGGTAGGAGGCATCAGGCGATAGAGCAAGAGGAACATCCTAGTTCCTTGGGTGGAAGAAGAGAGGAACATCCTAGTTCCTTGGGTGGAAGAAGAGGTCGTAAGCTGGTCGTGAGCCTCATTAATGATGCAACCAATGATCAACGAATGGGAATCCAACCTAAACCACCACGCGAGCGCGACAAATAAGAAATGGAGGACTAGAGAGTGATGGTGTCCGATCTTGGACATAGTGGCGGGCAGGTGACCCAATTCAAATATACCTGTACCCATATTAGACCATGAAAAGCCTCACTTGGCCTTGGAGAAAATTTCAGTGACCATGGCGACAACAGTACAAGACTTCCAGAAACTACAATTTCAACTACAAAAACAAGATGGACGCCTCGACCGCATCGAGAATCACCTCCTTGTCTCACCCCCTTGTCTTCCTTGTCTCACCCCCTTGTCTTCTCTCACAAATAATGTTGCATGGTTCCAATGCTAAGGACTCGCCTCGGTTCGAATATGCTTTCATTCAGTAAGATGAATAGGATGATAACTAGTTTTTTATGGAATATGCTTTTGTTGAGCAAGATGAATAGGATGATAACTAGTTTTTTATTTTTGATTAGTACATATGATGATAACTAGTTTTTTATTTTTGATTAGTACATATGCGGATAACCTTTGATTTTAAGTTTGAAGTTGTATATGTATAAAGGAAATAGAGTATGGAAAAGGACATGATATACAAACTCATATACCTTTGGTAGAAAGACTTAACACTTTTTGCTATTGGATTGCTTGGTTTCCCGTTGGGCAAGTTGAAGCCACCTAACCCGTTTTATGTGGTTGTAACTTGCTTATATAATAATGAAAATGGAAGGATCTACCAAGCTTACAAAGAAAAACACTATAGTCCATTTGAGTGGAAAAAGAAATATTAATGTTAAATGTAATACAATGAGCCAATCTATACTTAACTTCCCAAGTGCTCAATCCAAGCTCAATACTATCATTATCTAACCTTAAACATTTGAATAATCTTGAAGCATGTGAGGGTCAACATCTAATTGAATGAGGAAACTTTGGAATTTGTGATGTATTGAACTTAAACTTAACCAAATTAAATGTTGTGTTGGTGACCAATGCAAAAACATGTGTTGGAGAAAGCTAAGTGCCTACAAAGAAAGTCAAAATACAATAGTAAAGCTTGTCAAAGTCAATGTTATTATATCATTTAAAAGGTTTCCAACTCAATACCATGGAATTCAAAAATTATAATTGCCAAATCATAATTAACATGATTAGTCAAAACAATAATATTAAGTTTGTCAACGCCAATAATAAAAGATCATTAAAAAATTGCTTAGCTCATTATAACGGAATTTAAAAATTATAATTTTCCATAACTTCTTCATTACTATTATTTATATATTACCAATAATCACCCAAAAAAACTTAAAAAAAAAAACAAACATAATCATAGATGTATAATTTCTCTTCCCAAAATAGAAAGGAAACAGAATCATCGATAACATGGCACCCGATCTTGAATCCATTCTTAAAACAGATAACATGGCACCCGATCTTGAATCCATTCTTAAAACAAATCAACTCTCGATTTCCTAGAAATCACCTTGGGGCTACATGGATGTATGGAAATCTATTTTCGAAGATTTCATTTATTATTTTTTTCGTTTTTTTTCGTTATTAAGTTTCTACAGAATTTGGTTTTTTTTGTAAGTGCAATTCTACTGAGGTATAGCTCATCCGGTATTGCCTTCACCTTTTATATATATTTTTTCGTTATTTGATATATGGTTTTGCCTTCACCATACTAGCAAAATAGAAGAGAACTGAAATCATCTTGAATCCATTCTATATATTATGCTGTATCTATTTTTTTGTGTAATATAAAGTTGCCATAGTAAAAGAAAGAATATATCGTATACACCAAATTGTGTTTTTTTATAAAAAAAAATTACAAAATATGCTGAATTTAACAACCATATCCATATTATGGAAAGCAGGATAAATGATTAAATCATATTTTTTTGGTAATCATTAAACAATAATTTTAATAAAATTATAAATTAAATGAGTATAAGGAATTTCTGATATTACAAACAAAATAATGTACAAATGAAACAATTCTAGAGTTATGAAGTACTTGAAAAACACATCAAATAGGCATCAGTGCACGACAATGCATGTATATGAAATAGAAAATGTAAATGTTGATATCTTCTAAGGGCCTCTTGTTTGCCGATCAACCATAAATCTTAAATCGTTTACTTCGTTTTTTTCCGTGCGGAGTCAGGACTTCACTTCTATCAACCTATAATGCAAAATCTAATCAACCGCTCTGAACATGTCAAGAGTCTAAAGTTCCAACCCCTGATTTAAACAATAAAAGCATGTAACGAACAAGGTCACATCCCGTCTGCACATTCCAGCGTTGAATCAAAGCAGCCTGCCAAAAGTTGAAAGCTTAAAATTCCAACCCCTGACTTAACAATGAAAGCGTGTAAATGTACAGGGTAGCACCCTGCAAGGAAAATGCTTCGACAATAAATGCTCCAGCTTTTGCAATAATGTTTTAATTGAGAATTTCCCTCCACGTCGACACTCAAAAACTCCAATAGTAACAAATCAACCCTAAAAAAATGACTCCACTAATACTCAAATGAATAAAACTAGCAATTGTCCCAGAAGGTACAAAAAGAGGCCGATAGGATTATTAAATTGGAATTGTTGAATTTTTAGAAGAATTAATTGGTTTGTGGAAAACCTTGTTTTCATGCACTCTATCATTGTGCAATTACTTTTCTTTAGATGTTTTGTTTATATCTATATTACAAAGAACATATTGAATGTCTTATTTCATTTTAGAGTAAGTTAATTACCCGAAATCAAGAGGTTAAGTTGATTACCCAAAATCAAGAAACCTCTATAGATGGCAAAGCATATACGAAGAATACATCTCATTCATATGCAATACCAAATCCATTTTATTTTTTTTCTGAGTAAAATTTCAAAAGCATGAACACATGCCATTTCATATGCACAATAAACCGAACTTCTGAAATTTCAATGCTTGGATGCATCCTATTCATATGCTATAGTAAATCAATATTTTCCTTAAATTTCAATCCATAAACACATGCATTCATGAGCCATAACAGAACCACAAAAAACAAAACCCCCTGACCCATTAACACATTATCTACTCAGAGAGAGGTAAGACGAAATGACATCACTGTCTACAGATCCTCCACAATATATTATCTACTCAGAGAGAGGTAAGACGAAAGGACAACACTGTCTACAGATCCTCCATGTCTCCGAAAGAGATGAGGAGCATCCCGTGACCCATTAATGCATTGTCTTCTCATGAGTGCGAGATAAGACTAAAGAAAATCATTAGCTACCGATGTTTCATGTCTCTATAAGGCCTTGATAAATCTTCATTTATTTTGTAAATACAATAATTTAATTGCATTTTAACACTATAAATACTAAAAATGAGCCCATAAAGAGCAGATAATCAAGAAGGAAACCCTTCAATCACAGAGGAATGGTGATTATTTTATAATGACTGAATCCACCTTCTAATAAAATCTTCTTCCATTCTTTCTCTGTTCTTTCCTTCCCACCAGAGAAGTGCACCACCATTACACAAATACTAGAACTAAATTAGGATCCAGAATAGGCCTCTCTTTGTGGCCACCATTATTATTATCACCGCCTCTGTGATTAGAGTCCAGCGTCACTACGTCAACAATAATAAGCTTCTCCGTCTCTTCGCCTTTCTGTAGCTCTTCAGTATCTTGATACAGTCCTCGTGGCCCCAGTCATGCATGATCCACTGATGACATCGCACAAACAAATTGTATAGTCAAAACGTGTCTTCTCTCAACAGCTTTGACATTGATGACTTGAGTACCTAGAGAGTCATTTATTAATAGAATATTCGATTTTTATCAAATATAAAAAACATAACACACTCACTTCAGTACATTTAGATTATGACTCCAACTCATAATATAGGAATCAACAACTTCTAAATTGGCGCTTGGGAACTTACAATAATAGCACACAAACTTACAATAACAACTCACAACAACATACAAAAGCATTACTTCCAATAGTTTTCTTTCCACGAGATTTTTGTTGCATTCTGAATATTGAGAGGGTAAAGAAAATGTAGCTAATGTTGATCCTTAATAAAAGATAGTCTGTTTTTTTCTCTTGACAAAAAGTTTTGAAACATATATGAATAAAAAGCTTTGGACAAAGAGTATTTTTAACTTGGTAAATCTAAATTATCTATACATTTTTTCAAAAATAAAAATTCTACGAGCCTAAATATAGTAAGCCAATTTACAATGTGGATAGGTGTCTAACCGACTTGGTTTCTCTCCGGGACAAGTTAAAGTCACCTAACCAATCCAATCTATGTGGTGTAAATTTACCTATATTTAAATAGAAAATGAAAAATCCTAAAAAACTTAACAAAAATTAAAAAATACACCAAAACCCTTATCGGTAAAAATAAAAAGCATAAATCAGTGCGACTGTATTTTGATATAATTAAAGCTTAAATTGATTTAAAAATAGATTTTTACACGATACTAAATATAGAGGTGACGGATGATAGATCCATGATAGTGTATTGATTCCATGAAGTGAACACAATATTCATTGATCGCTAGAATGACTCTTACCTGGTATTGCTCTTCAGATTTTGAAAGTTGCTGAAGCTTTTTTATTTTATTTCGATATTCGATGAATTTGTAAAATTGCTGACACAATTTAAACTTTTCAGCGCCCTCTAGAATTTCATTAATTGCTTCTCTGAGAGTCTCAGCCGGAAAGAACCTCCATCCATCCTCTGTTCGATTCTGCATCTCTTCCAAAATATGAAGAAAGGGCCATAAATCCTCCCGTTTCGGCTCCATCATGGCTCCGACATGGGCTTGAATCTGTGTAAGAAAAGCCGACCCCAGAGATGCTCCGTATATTTTATTGGTATCAAACCTTTCCGCAACACATCTTATATCATCCCTGGTTACAAGTTTGGCCAATTTGATGACAATTTCAGACGACAGAGAACGGTTGTCTGCTATCTGTCTCACTATATCAAGCCCCTCGGGCGAACTGAGGTAAGAAATGAGATGGGTTGTAGAAATCGTTAGCTGATTGTCCAGCCATCTCTCGATTTCTGATAAAGATGATCGAAATCCAAACCTGTAGAAACTATGTTCATCTGAAGTTCCAGAATTGCTCCCAAATGACATTTCGCTCTCAGCCATTGATCGGGAGATGGCTGAGGAATTCCTAATTGAAGCAATGGGAGCTTCAATGGATGATGAGAAATTGAGGTTCGACTGGAATACAGTTACTATATGTTTAACAGAGCAGGAACCTGGCGGTTCTTGATTCGAAGACAAGTTGTAATAAAGGAAGAGAGACCGGGTACAATGACAGAATCTGTGTTGCTTCTTAGGTAAGCTAAGTATAGCTCGAACCTGAAAGAATTGACCGCAGCGGAAGGAATTAATTGCAAGTAGTAAAAAAATCAAAGGTTGAAACTGTCAAACTTGATTAAATGGTTCAACCACTGTAAAAAAACAAAAAAAAGCAGTGAAATATCTTTTGAAATATCTTTCGAGAGTGACAAAAGAATTGGAAAAAGCAGTGATGCAACTCAAAGGGCCAAGTTCAATGCACAGCAGAACGGGAGGTGAAAAGAAGGCAAATCATATATTTAGAAAAAGCAGTCAATTTCAAATCAACGGTTGAAATTGTCAAACTTGATCAAACGATTCAGGTTAAAAGTGTTGACAATTGTTGATGCATAGAAAGGCCTATCGACCTAATTACAAATGAAAGAGTAAATTAATAAATGGATAATATTTTTTCTCATAATTAAATTTTATATATGTTTTTTGAAATTTTTTAATGGAATTTTTTGGTATGAATCTTGTTTTTTTATTTTAATTTTTTAGAAAATTATAGTTTTGAATTAATATAAATAAATTGCTCCATGTTTTAAAAAATCTATAATATTTGAATTATGTAAATTTTGCAATTCAAATTTTTTATTTCAACCAATTTGTAAAGAAATTTTTCTCTGAATCTTAGAAAAATTTTGTCTAAATTATTATTTTCTTAAGTAATCACAATTTTAAGGATAAAATTTTTAAAAATGGTTATTTTAAAATAATCTTAATAAAAATTAACAACTTTACTTTTGTTTCTGGAAGTGAGGCTTTGGAGAATAAGAATTTCTATTATTGAGAAATCGTTTTCTTGGGAAGTGAGGTTTTAGAAAATAAGAATTTTTATTATTGCGAAATTGTTTGCATTTTTAAGGTCACAGAAAAGCCAAACACCAAATTGGTGTATGAGACCCCTTTGTTTATGGGACAATGGACGATTTGATTGCTAAGTCTACGAAAACATACATACTCTACACCTCTCTAGTTTTGAACTTGTGACCTCTTTGAAGGAAACACATGCTCTTAACCATTAAACCCACTCAAATTGTAAAGAAATATATCAATATATAAATTAAAATCAAACTATTTATATGAATTTATTAACCATCACATATTTGTCATGAAAATGAACCACATTAAATGATTTGAAACTAATATAACTAATCCAAATTTCTTTTATCGAAAAATAAATAAATTTATTTAATTAAAAATCAATATAATCATTAAAAATATTAATAATTTTATTTAAATAAATTATTTATAATTAAATGTAAATTTTCATCGTCATCCTTACATACTCTCCTCAATCATACCATGAGCCAACATTGACAGCTAGTGGTCAACAAGAAATTAAATTAAACAAATATATGATAATGGATACAAAAAGTCAAAAAGGCTTGTTGAGAGTTTCATGAGAGGTGTCACTATCTAAATGTTGACGTGAGGGATTTTAGCGTAAGGTTCACAAGTTTTCTTTCCATTTAGCATGGCACGTTTTAAAAGCTGACTTGATTAATGTGTGATTATCTTTAATTGTCTATAACTATAAATTTTGGTTTAATACTGATATTATATGAATGTTTATAATTTAATATTAATGTTGTGTAAATTTTTATTTAAAAAAATAGGAAAGATTTGAAACTTGTATCATTTTATATATATTTTTCTACATATATAGGTTTTGCATTTTTTTTAAAAACTTAAGTTTTATAGGAAAATAAAGGTTTAAGTAAAGTCTTAAAATCTTTTAATAGTGAACTAAATTTAAAATGGCAATACCAATAAATGACTAATAATCTTATTAACAAATATAAAAAAGTTAAGGTTTTGGATCAAAACACCATGGTCTCAGTATGACTATAGCAGACTTAAGTAAATGCACAACATGAAAACAAAAGTTGACAAACATAACAACTATTAGTGATCTCTCCCTATCAAAATATTGAAACATTACATTAAGTAATCTTTAAAAGGCCTTGCTCCCATAGCCAAACTAAATCTCTAAGAGGATACCCCTTACACAACAACAAAATTTGCATGAGAAGTTATTTTGCAGATGCATCAAAACCATTTACATACCACAAAACAACTGTAACTTTGTGCATCATGAGTTTATCAGCGTAAAATTACCAACAAAAAACGACCAAAACCAAGAAATCACTTCACCATCCACATCACCTAAGATAGTATGCAACAAACGAACAACCCAAGTAGATGACCACATAAACTCGGATCATCAAAAGATTCAAATTCCAAATTACTTGGTCCTACCATTTAGGTCTTTATCAGACGAAATCACAGCAGGAGTCTAGGCATTATCCGATGGAGGATCAGGTAAATCTCTAGGAACAAAGTCCCTGACGAAGAAGTTCTTCCATCCACAATAGCCAAGAATCAACATCATCCAAAAACAAACCCTCAAGCTTCGAAGCATCCGTTTAATATCTTCTAAGGAAGAAAAAATATTGTAGTTATGTCCTTGCTTGTCTAGGAAAATGAGATGTAATAGGGTAGACAATTGTTGATTCGAGGCTAAAGAACTCATAAAATGCAGCCTCGTCCTTCTATATCTTCCAGGAGATGGTAGCCATTTCTCCTCCTCCCCCACCAATTATAAATCAGACAAATAAAGACGGTCCCCTACCTCCTTATTTTCTGGAATTAAAATCTCCTTCCTCACTTGCAAAGGAACGACACCAAAGGTTGAAGCCACGGAATCATAAGCAAAACAGAGACCTATTCTGTGCCCTATGTGACCTCCAACCCCTCTCTATCTACTCATATTTTGTCTGGGAGCCATGTCAACAACTACAAATAAACATAGAGGGCAATGACTGGACACGCCTCTACTGATAAAGTTGGACGATGGACAATAAGGGAGACCTTCAAAACTAGACTTGAAAACAATTATGTCATGACCAAAAGACTATTCCAGAGGTCCAAAGCCCAGAAGATTGTCCAATTCACTACACTGCAAACTCATAACTGAGCATAAACACTTTTGAACCCCTAAAACAATAACTAATTTGGGTTAGCCTCAAAGTAAAAGCCAGCCAAAAATTACTATTTAGAATTACTGACACCACCCAAACCAGACCCAAAGGCGAATACTTGAATGCCCAAATTAACACTAAGGGCCATCACGGCAAAAAATACAACACCTGAATCACAAGAATATTCAATAATTGACTCAAAAAAATCAGGAAAGCAAGGAACAAATATAAGATCCTCTCATGCCCAGACCTAAACTTAAAACATTGAACCAATAAACCCCATATATGAATTAAGAACAATTCTAGAATGAGCTCAAACCATACCAGTGAGGACTTACCAAGATCAAGAAAATTTTATTTAAACTCTTATGGACACCAAATTAGTACCCACCACTAGAACAACACCAACAGCATAATTCCCTCATGAAATTTGTAATCCCCAGCTTGCTCGCACTTCAAAACAGAAGGAACACCCACCAAAGATCCCACCAAGCACATATTTTCCACCCTTGATTCTCAAACACCTTTATTTGCCTATAAATTAACCAATGTAACATACACCAAAGAATACACCACCCAATGCCAATTATGAGCTGGAAGAAACCTCTAATGGAGGTCGAGGGACGATCCTCACCTCCCCTCGCAACAAACGTAAAACCATATTCTGCCATGACCTTACAGACTCCTTTAAAATCCCACACTAGCAGACATTCTTATGCATCAACATTACCCATCGCCTACCTTGCCCGCCTGAAGATGAACCAATTGTTCATTTGACTCTGTTTCCAAATCCACCAAAGGAGTTGTATTAGCACCCCTCTTGAGGATTCTCCTATTTGCTTCCAATAAACTTTGAATAGCATCTTGTTCATCTTCTAGTCTAGTAGATGGCCATTTCTCATCCAAATCCAAATCCCTAAGTCTGCAACCCAAATTTGCCAAAAAATCAGCCACTTTATTGCCTCTTGTTTTAGTATGTTGAACTACCACATATTATAATTTATTGAGCATACCGTTTATAGTTTCCACAATCCCCTCCAACCTCCAGCTCTTCACAGTCTTCCTCGGAGGTTGACCATTCAAAAGTTTTTGAACACATTGAACCGTAATCAAAGAATCATCCTCAACTATAGAAATTTAAACCCGCCTGACAACAATTTGAATACCTTTCTCCAAAGCCATAGGCTCAGCCATATTATTACTTGCAACCCCACAGTTCTGAGCAAAAACTCTCAGATTCGAAGAGTTATTATCACAAAACACTCCACCAAAGCTAACTAAACTAGGATTATCTTTGGAAGCATTATCGAAGTTAAGTTTAATGAAGTCTCTAAGAGGAGGAAGGAATGAGTCTTTCGAGGAGACTTGTAAATCCATGATCGATTTTGCTTTTAAAGTAACTATCTGCTTGTCTAAGTTCATTTTTTGCATAATCCCTATCTAATCACCATCAACCTTCCAATCTTCATTGGACCATGATATAACAAGAAGAGTTTTTCTAGTGTTGGACAAGATCATTTCTCCAAGCATTATATCAGTTCTTCTCTTCTCTCGAAAAATTATGTTGTTCCTTTCCTTCCATAAAGTCAATAAGGTAAATCCTTTCACTAGAATCGAGGCCCTGTTATCTATAGGGTTCTTGAATTTCAAATAATTCCATTGTTCGAAATTCCAAATAGAAAGGCGAGTATAGACCATACATCCACCACCAATGGACAGGAAAGAAGGAGATGATCCATATTATCTTCATCCTGAAAGCAAAGAAAGCATATAAATGGGACTTTGTAACCTTTCTTTCTTTTTTGATCCCAAGTAAGAAGCTTGCGCTTTCCAATCAACTAGAGAAAGAGAATGATTTTTGGCCAATGGACTCCAGACCACACCTTATGTCAGATAACATCCTTAGCCAGAAGTGGGTGACGCACTAAAACTTCATAAGCTTATTTCAAAGTAAAAGTACCACATGGGCTCATACACCGTCTCATAATATCCCTTTCTGGAGAGAATGTAATCCTTTGTTTCCATAAAATATGTTCAAAAACCTCCCAACATAGCTCTTGCAAAGAGGAAGATCAATCCAGTTTATCCTTCCATTTCCTCCATAACATAGAAGCCAAATTTGGTTGCCAAGCTTTGTCCCAAAACAACGTCGAACCACCCTTCTTGATTTCCCAAAAAGTGTGCTTCCGCACTACCACCCTATTTTCTTGCACCCATGTCCACAAACTTGAACCAACTGAGATTAAGTCATATTTCCTCGTCCATGTTCTCTTCCATAGTTCATTTCCTGCTGCCACCCATCTCCACCATAATTTCACTCCAAATTTCACACTTAACACTTCAAGATAACGTAAACCTAAGCCCCCAGATAATTTTGGTTTCACCGACATTTCCTAATCCACTAAAGACCATCACTTTGCCTTATTAGAACCTTGACAAAGAAAGCCTCGCCACAACAACCTGAGTTTAAAACAAATTGCTTTAGGAATCAGCATGGCCGACATCTGATATATTGGAACAACCTGTAAAACCGATTTAGTTAGAATCAACTGCCCAACAAAACTGAGGGTCCAAAATGTCGAGTTAGAGATGTTATTAGAAAGTTTTTGAAAAAGATTCTGCCAACAAGAAATTCTTTTAGGGTTAAAACTAATGGTACCCCTTAAACGAAAACTTAACTCTACGAAACCCAATACACGTGCTAAATGAGTTCTTTTAACATTATTTTTCATATTTAAAAACACAAACAAATAAATCATATTTCTTAATATTTTATTGGAAATTATGGTTTATGATTTCTAATTATAATTTCATAAATTAATATACATTTTTAATTATTTAAATTTTATTTTGCATAAATAAATGTTTTTCTTAATAAATGAGAATTTATATAATTCTTCTCTATATTAATACATTAAAATCAAAATTTTCACCAACTTTTTATGACATTTGAATATGGCTTACATTTATATTAATGTTTTTTTAACTCACTTTAACTATTTTATTTCTTTTCTATATTATGACATTTGAATATGGTTTACATTTATATTAACGTTTTTTTAACTCATTTTAACTATTTTATTTATTTTCTATATTATCTAGATTTAGTAGTTCGTAACATTGAGAGAATCTATTAGATTTGACTCTATGATTTGTGGCTTAATGATTGAGGATTCAGGTATAATTCCACGGTACTCATTTTTATTTCGACATTTTGAGTCACAAACAGGACTCGTCATTAAGATATAGAGTAAAGGTAGAGTGAAGGCTGACACAATAAAATATCAATAGGCCTTCTTTTAATTTTAATTTTGGGTTTTTCAATTAAACAACACTCATTTGAGGTATCCCTTCCGTATAGAGTTACAATTTATGTTTGAAGATTTATGTGGTAGAGTTTTAGAGTGAGGATTCAGAATAATTCCACAGTAGCCATTTTTTTATTTCGACGTTTCAAGTCACAAACAGACTCATCATCAAGATATAGAGTAAAGGTGGAGTGAAGGCCGACATAATAAAAGGTCAACGAACCTTCTCTCAATTTTAATTGTGGTCTTTTCTGAGTAAATGACACTCATTCCAGATATCCCTTCCATATAGGGTTACAATTTTTGTTTGAAGATTTTTCTGGTAAAGTTTTAATGAGTGAGGATTCATAGATAACTCCACAACAATCATTTTTATTTTGACGTTTCGAGTCACAAACATGACTCATCATCAAGATATAGAGTAAAGGTAGAGTGAAGGTCGACATAATAAAAGATCAACAAGCCTTCTCTCAGTTTTAATTTTGGTTTTTTTCCGAATAAACAACACTCATTCCAGGTATTCCTTCCATATAGGGTTACAAATTTTGTTTGAAGATTTCTGTGGTAGAGTTTTAATGAGTGAGGATTCAAAGATAATTCCACAATAGTCATTTTTATTTTGATGTTTCAAGTCACAAACATGACTCATCATTGAGATATAGAGTAAAGGTAGAGTGAATGACGACATAATAAAATATCAGCGGACCTTCTCTCAATTTTAATTTTGATTTTTTTGAGTAAACGATGCTCATTCCAAGTATCCCTTCCATACAAGGTTACATTTTTTGTTTGAAGACTTTTGTGGTAGATTTTTAATGAGTGAGGATTCAAAGATAATTCCACAATAGTCATTTTTATTTTGACATTTTGAGTCACAAACAAGACTCATCATTAAGATATAAAGTAAAGGTAGAGTGAAGGCCTACATAATAACATATCAACGAACCTTCTCTCAATTTTAATTTTGGTTTTTTCTAGTAAACAACACTCGTTCCAAGTATCCCTTCCGTACAGGGTTACAATTTATGTTTGAAGAATTCTATGATAGAATTTTGATGAGTGAAGATTAAGAGATAATTCTAGAATAATCATTTTTATTTTTACGTTTAATTCATAACATATCTTGAATAAATAGTTAAACTAATTAAATAAAATCATAAATAAACATCCATATACATAATTTTTTTATCAATCATAATAATTTAATTCAAAATTACAATTTATTTAAATATCAAATTCATATATAAAACCAGGCTTAAAAGCAAAAACAAAAAAACAAAAACAACCCTTTTTTATTACTTAATATAAAACAATATATAAAATATCTTACTTTAAGTTCAAATCTATTATCTTAACCCTTCAAAAATTACCCATCAGTAATTAATAAAATATTTATTTTTAATTAAATAAATACAAAGTTCAAATCTCATTGATAAATATGAGAAATGCTATATTTTATAAGTACAATGTTCAAATCATTCTCATTTAATAGAATAGAATAATTAAACAAGGGGAGCTGCATCGCAGCAAGTCCCCGCCTTGACGTGGAAGGCTTTACAATGCCTTAACCTGGAAGGATTTACAAGTTACTTTTGAGGCAGCTGGAGTTTCCTGTAGAGGAATAGTACAGTGGGTAGTTCTTCTGGATGCTTGCCAAGAATGCAGTCCCGCAGAGAGATGCTTGCGAAGAAATGCTGCCGTCGCAGACGCCATCAACCATCAGAAAATCTTCTGGATGCTTGCAAAGAATGCAGAGAATGCAGTGTCGTTGTTAAGGCATTAGAAGAAGATGAAGATCCTATATGGAGCTTATAGCGTTGGCCCCTAACCCTGTCCCCCGCCCTCCCCGATATAGGTTATGGGGGTTTCCCCTCAACGCAAATGCAAATTCAGCAAAAAAAAATACCCATAAAACAATGTTATTATTTACTGTAGAGAAAGGTCAGACCGCATTGATAGAACAAGAGTATAATTAGGGTCAACCCTAAATTCTATATGCTATTATAGATAAGCGTTGTGTTGGGTAGATAATAGGTGCTAGAAGGAAGCTGTATCCCATCTAGCCTATACAACACTGATATTAATTATCAATTAATAGAATAGAAACTGCAAGAAACCCAATCCATACTTTTTAGAATCTGTATTTTAAAATGCAGTAGTCTATAACGCGACTTTTTGAAAGCTTTTTCGGCGGATTTTTCCGGTCAAAATCGGGCAGCAATTCATTGGAATCCCAAGTTTGATAGCTAGTTTCTGCACAATCAATGGCTCCCAGGGGTTTTTGAGGGTGTTGAATCCAAATATGCAGTTAAAAACCCATTTTAACTGCTAAAAATCAAGATTTAACCTCATTTCTTACCGGAATCTCCAAAAAGTCGCATTATAGACAACTCCAAAAAAAATATATATATATATTACAACTTAACCCCAAAATATATAGAAACAAATACCGAAAATACCGAGGAGGATAGTGCTTTTGTTTCCCCAAGTAAATTTGATTTACCATGTCAGTCAAGTTTAACCCGTGGAAGTATAGCGCTATTCTTTCCTAAGACAACCACGCATTTTATTATACTCTATTCTCACAGTCAAATCTTATTTAGTACTTTATCGAAACAAAGCTAGCAATGGATAAGAGGATAATATTCATGTTGATACCCACAAGGAAGTTAAGATTATGTGCGGTTTTGTAAAATCTTCTTAGAGCTAAGTAATCTTCTAAGTTCTCATATTTAAGTTAGATATTTTATAAAATACAATATTATTTTATTTTTACATTCCAGAGGAACTCAATAGTTCGTCTAACAGTAGTTAAGTTTGAGTTGCTCTGGCAACAAAATATAATATTATGGGTATAAAATTAATTTAAATTTTAAATTTTAATTATATTAAAAATATTTAAAATTAATAAATATTTTTATTTTTACTTAACAAATTAAATTAAAATATTAGATTTAATATTATAATTTTTTTATTAATTTATTAAATTAATATATTATAATTTATTAAAATAGTTTAATTAATGATATGAAATTATAGGTGTAGTCTAACCAGGTGGAAGAGTTGTCCGGAAAGTTATGGAAATTCCGATCATATTTAAAGAAAATCTGGCAAGGTTTTTTGTAAATCCAAGTTATACTTGTTAAACTTCAAAATTTTAGGTGTCCTAAACGTTTTTGATGGTACTGAATCCATTTCCACCATCAAAAACACGATTCAAACACTACTTCTACAAGATTCTTTTGAAATTTTTTGCCCGAATTTTAGCCACTTTTGACTATCCAAACAATTCCTCTGCCGCGATAAACAACTCTGAAATTATATAAATTAAAATATTCAAAATTCAATTTTTTCCCGTAATTAATATTCACGTTACCAACCTCAAACGTATAATAATAACTGAGAAAATCTATCACTAAAAATGACCATTATATATAGATTTATCACAATTTTATGCATTGATATTTAACTATGTTAAAACATCCTCCATATTAATTATACCAAACTTCTCCTTATCCATAATGATCATCGCAATAAAGTTATCAACTCCCAAAGTACATAATCATTGGCAAATAACTTTAGGCACAACAAGCCAAAAATGCTTTCAACAATTTTAAGAAAAAGGGTTTGAGCTATCTTCCATTTATTAATTCTAATCAAATATATTTATATTGAAACTCATTGTGCATACAGTAATTTAGTATTTTCTTGTACATCCTATTATATATTTCTGATCGCGTCGATAATAAAGTTTCGCTACACCTGTGCTAATTTACATTAATATATATTAACGTCATTATCACCGAAAGTCTTCTGAGCTTGCAACTTGGATGAAAGCATTTTCAATACCTTTTTGCTACGAATAAGATATTACTTGATTTTAATACAAAGCAGAAGCGTTCTTTCCTCTGAATTACTAGTAAATTTCAATTTCATACATTCTTTTTAAAGTTTTCCACATTTGCCAACTGCATTTTCTGATCAGTTTACCGAGGATCGGAACATAACATCATAAATATTGTGCGAAGGTTAAAAAATTTGAAAATATTTTTGAAATAAAACTGTGTAGAGGATCAGTTCGTCCAAGGTTTTGGGTGAACATTCCACTCAGGTGGAGGTTTAAAATTGTGATAATATTTTTGAAATAAACTTGTATAAAAATTGGGTGAACATTTCACTTACCATGAATAATAATGAATAATTGTAAAAAGTTACCGATGAATCCATCTACAACACCCAAAAGGAATTATTGCAGGATCAGTTTATGACACTTTGAAAAGGAATTAAAAAATAATGTTCAGTTTTACTTATCATCAGATCCTAAGACCCTAAATATTTTGTTAAGATTTACGATTTTTTTATTTCACTCATAGATCCATTTAGGACGATTTGAAAAAGAATTAAATAATAATTGTATGTATGAGGCGTGGTTCTCGACTCCACTGGATTATCCCTTTCCTCTCGTCACGGGCAGCGCCTGCCTTCTGACAACAATACATGAAAACCAAACGAACTCCTCAGATCTTATCTGGCAATGGCGTTACCATTGCCGAGATGCACCGTTACGCGGAGTAATGAATGAATCCCAACAATCCGAGATTGAAGGTCTAAGACCCCGATTTCACCGGACCTCAACCTGAAGAGCCATAATAGAAAACATTGTTGTGTATTCTGACTGTAAACTCTGTTCTATTAATTTGTGTATTCAGCGGATACCCATCAATGGCCGCCTCCCGTGCTCGGCAAAGAGCCCAGCTTCTGTTTATTTCTTTTATCAACTCCATTGCTCTGATGGGATTTGAGGATGTCGTCGTTTATTTTTTGAGGCTTAGGGCGGATCATCTGCATGTGACCGACCCCGGGACTACGCTTTGAGGTAGAGAGGCGCTGTTCGGTCACCATAGAATTTACTTTAGGACTGGGTCCAGACGGTGTCACTTTTCCCTTCGGTAGTATCTGGAATACGGCCTCGGCTTTGTTCGATGCAGGTAAATCGTCGGCCTTCTTTTCATTTTGAGTCGCCTGTGGACTAAGCCTGAACGATAAATTCTTCTGTTCTTTTGTGGCAGTACTCTCCGACGAGCTGCTCCAGGAGCTTATTTCTTCATCACAATGCTGTACAGCATCTTTCTCCAAGCGGGAGCCATCATCGACAACGGAATTGAGATTGGGATTGAAGGCCCACGAATTATCAGACGCGATAAATAGATTGTTCTCCAGCAATCTGCCACTGCAGCAAGGGCTTGAAAAAATCAGGAACGAGATTATAGCCAGGATAGCGCCCTTCATCTTAAAGCTCAGTATTGGCAAGTGAAGAATATGAAATCTGCTGGTTGTGAGCAGAGAAAAGAGAATGATATATCTGGCGACTAGATCGAAGGAGAAGAGATTGCAAGTCACTATGACAAATCACAGCGAGAACTCTGGGAGCTACAAGACTTGGATGGAGAAATATGATGTGGAGTCCGAGTACTTATAAGCAATGAGAAGCTCCTAATTACGGTCTTCTCCATCGTGCGTGAATTTTCCGACTTAACCCCTGCGTTGAATTTTTCAAACGGTATAAATCCGGAAGGTTGGGTTCGGGTTTCGTCGGGTGAGGTGTCTGACAGTGGAGTCCGGCACATCGAAAATGTGGTTATAGCGGCATATTCGACGATCAAAACTGCTCGTGACAGCGAAAACAAAGGGTGGCCCGGGACCCCTTTGGGCGGCCGTTTCTTTTTCTTTGGTGGGTTCACCCAAAGGGGACGCACACCCACTTAACTTAACAGACTGACCCTGATCTTGATGGACTTAAATGGAGAATTAAATCGTGACTCATAATATACGGCCATGTCACTTTTTAGGATGAGTAGGGTTGTTTCTTTGTAGGATGATTGGGGTTGTTTTATGGCATAGTTTCATGGGATGTTATTTCTGTGACCTAGTTTTCAAATTTTATTGCATATGATGGTTTGCCATAATAATTTTAGATTTAGTTGGAGTTCAGTATTCCAATTTGGTTAGGTTGAATTATGAATTTTAGTATATTTTGTTTCTGGTTATTGGGTATACTTTTGATGTTATAGTAGCAGTTAATTTTAGAAGGATAAAAATCTCGTTGGAATTGGAGTTTGGTATGTCAGCTAGGTCTTAAGCTGAACTATGAATTTCTGCTATATTTGGTTTTCTAACTATTGGATACTCTGGATGTTATAATAGCAGCTACAAGATTTGATACTAAGTTTACCCTACTCAAAATAATCTAAAACTAGACTGTTACAGTAACAACTACTAAAATTGGATATTACACCTTACCCTATAGCGATTAATCCAACAAATTAGGGTGTTTGAAAAAAAAAAGCATATTAGGGTGTTGGAAAAAAAAACCATTAGGGTGTTTGAAAAAAAAAAAATACATAGGGCGAATGACTTGGCAACAACTAACTCTACTACCATCAAAACTGGCGGTGCCCTCGTTAGGTCGGAGGAGTAATTTGATTTCCTAGTCAACGCAAAACTGCTCATGTGAAAGCGAAAAAAAATGATGGCTCGGGATCCCATTGGTCCTTAGGTCGCAGGAGTAATTTAATTTCCTAGTCAACGCAAAACTGCTCATGTGAAAGCGAAAAAAACTGATGGCTCGGGATCCCATTGGCCAGCCGTGCCTAAGGTAAGTTGAATAGGAATAATAATATTGCAGAAGAATTTCCTAACCAGTGACGTTCTTTCCGACGTTTTGACTTCATAAAAATAATAATATTGCAGAAGAATTTGGATGGAACTTTCGCGATAATTAGAGTTTAGTCAATGGTGGATAGATGCTCTTGGATATTTTACCCAATCTTAGATGTTAGGTAAATCGCTAAAAGTTCGAGTTTGATCCAAGATAGATCCCAAAGAATTTAGAGCACGACTAACGCCTGCCGGTGTTGACCTGTAGACACTATGACGTCATAGAAAACGCTTATGAATCCACACTTACAATATGCAGATGTCTGTTACTTGTACTCCAAGAATCTTCTCAAAGGGATTATTACGAGTCAAAGGTATGAATGCAAGTAGAGAATGAACGCGGGGTTCCATATAAAAGTTCATGCCAGATCTCACCAACTCTAAGTGCGAAGTTTCGTTCCGGCATTTGCTCCGTGCTGTACAGGGTTTTCGACAGAAGAATCAATGGATTTCTGTGTTCATTAAAATTGGAAGCGTGCCGTGCAAACCTCAGCGCATAGGTTCTTCCTGGTTGGAGAATGACATTATTTTTACCTCTAGAGATGTAGGGCCCTGCACGAACATTAATATCAGAGTAACTGCAAATGGTCTACATTCAACTCTGGAAGAAGAAGACCTGGTAGAAACAAAAGCTAGTTCAAGGGTGAAGTTAGGGCCAGCGTTATAGATTTATAGTGTGATTTGAATGCTCACATGTTAATAGTTTGGTTGCAAGCATAAGAATAGAGAAATTTTTTATCTATAGAATATAGATAAACATGATTGCAGGTTAATAGATTGATAGTAAGAAAAAGAATTAAAGACGTAATTTATCTTATATGACGAGTAAGTGATTGGAATCTTTATATGTTAATAGATTGGATGTAAGAATAAGAATTAAAAAGGTAATTTATCCTAAAACATAGATGAAGAAGATTCCAAAAGTGCAAGTTTACAGCGTTGAGGATGATGTATAATGGCATAATTTTCAAATATTTAAAAAAGTTAAGGTAAAAACAAATTCTAATTATGGTTTAAGATGTTAAAAGTGTAGGAGGCATGGCATAAGTTGTTAAGAAGGCAGTTGAGAAGGCAGTTGAGGATGAAGTGATGTATAATCGTATAATTTTCAAATATTATAAAAAGTGAAGGTGAAAATA
>APFE031549696.1:12401-36032 GCA_000404065.3 Pinus taeda
CTAGAAAGTCTTAGGCTTCTAGGGAGGTTGGTTTTGTCCGCAAGATTAACTCTTTCCGCATGAAAAATTGGCAACTCCGCTGGGGGGGCATGCACTCTAGCAATTACGCTTAGGGGGCATCAAGCACAGTTTTCTCTCTGTTTCAAGCTTGTGTAAAAATGAAACTACTTTGAAGCATAGTTTTTCCCTGTTTCAAGCTTTTGTAAAAATGAAACCTATCTCGAGTCAATTTCAGTTATTTTCAAGACTCGTTAAACTCATGAAAATCCCGAGATTGACTCGAGATAGGTTTCATTTTTACAAAAGCTTGAAACAGGGAAAAACTATGCTTCAAAGTAGTTTCATTTTTACATAAGCTTGAAACAGAGAGAAAACTGTGCTTGATGCCCCCTAAGCGTAATTTCTAGAGCGCATGCCCCCCAGCTTCATTTCATTCAACCAATTGGATGAAATGAAGGTTTACTTTCAAAATCTTGGAGAGACTCGTGGGAGTTGTTTCATTTTTTAGTGAGGTTGACACAGGAAAAGAACTATCCTCAAAACCCTTGTTTCATTTTTTAAACGAGCTTGACACAAGATAAGGAACTATGCTCATAACTACTCTCTAATCTACCTATATAACCTGTGACTCCTTGTTTCATTTTTTAGCGAGCTTGACACAAGACAAGGAACTATGCTCATGACTCCTTGTTTCATTTTTTTAACGAGGTTGACACAAGACAAGGAACTATGCTCCTAATTCCTTGTTTCATTTTTTAACGAGCTTGACACAAGACAAGGAACTATGCTCCTAATTCCTTGTTTCATTTTTTAACGAGCTTGACACAAGACAAAGAACTATGCTCAAATCTACTCTCTACAATCTACCTACCTAACCTACCCTTGTTTCAAAAAGTTACTTGTGGTCATTTCTAGAGCATTCTAGAAGATTGTTTGACGTGTATTGAGCACCTCCAGATGGTTCATGCATCCCTATGAAAGAGGAACTTATCCCATCAAGGGAGGAGCTACCCCATCCAAAAGAGGGAGCATCCCATTGATGTTGGACCTGAATAACTTCCTCTAGAACACTATAAATACAGGCATTGGGCCAGAGGAGGGGAGGTTGAAAGATTGAACATTCCAAAGGTAGATGCTGCTGGAATTAGGACTTCCTTGTAGAAGCTTGTGAGGAGAGATTCCCATCCTTTCTTGTTTCATTTGGAAGTGGGTGAGCTTATCAAAGTAAAGGAAAACTCTTGCTGGACCCTGGGAGGAACTTGCACAACACCAAGGCTCAGGTTGTAATGGTTTCTTTTGTTTCCTATTAATACAAATAAGTCCATTCTTCTCAATGATTTGTTATTAATGAATTGTTTCATATACTCCTTGGTCTATATGTTGAATATGTTTTATTTTATGGGATATTCAGGTGCTATGTAATCGTTTGATTGTTAGTGTATGTAGGTTTCGAAGTGAAGTAGGAGCTCATCTGGATCGACGAGGCTAGACTACTACAACAACGTTGGACTACAGGTAGGGTCTAAAACACTTGGTTTCTCGTATGATAATGCATGTTTAGAGAAGGATTGCTCTTAATTGTCTTGTTTGTCACTAGAAAGTCGTAGGCTTCTAGGGAGGTTGGTTTTGTCCGCAAGATTAACTCTTTCCGCATGACACCACGTGTGGAGTGGTCTAATATTTTCTTCTCATCAACTTGCCGAAGGTGGCCAAGTTAACTGACCATCTTTACTTATAAAATCAACTCTCACATAATCCTATAGTTTTTATCATATCGTACTAATGAGAGAGCATGAGTAAGATGACATACCTGTGGGTAAGATGCTTTGATGATGCATGGTGGAGAGTGATGCTTCTTTGCTATGTTTTTGTTGCATATCCTTCTATGTATTTTCCTCTTTTGATGCTTATTTCTTTTGATGTGCAGGTGCTGGAGAGTGATGCTTGTGATCTTGTTGTTGTTGCTGAGCTCTAGAGGATTTTCCTCATCCTTGGAATCCTGGTGCTAAATATGGCTACAAAATGTGTGGTTCTATTTGTGGGATAGGCTACTACAGGATTTCCTACAGGAAACCTACAAGATGTCCTGTAGCTGCCTCTCCCCTAAATTTTCATACTTTTTTCTCAACTCTGAAGCAGGAGGGATGTTGGAAAGAGTGGAGAAGGGTGGTAGGGAATGGTAGGTGAGAGATGTTGTCTCTAGGTATTGTTTCTCTATCCCTCTTCTCCTTCCCCTCTATTTGTTTTTTTTTCTTTTGTAATTTGTATATCTTTTTTTGAATTGATTTGTTTGATGGATGCAGGGGTGACATGGTGATGAAAGGAATGGCTAGGATGTGGTGGAGTGAATGGCTTTTTATTTTTATCTAGACATAGACTTGTCATCCCCTTGCTCTTCGACTACCTTTCTTGGGATTTTCAAGGCCACTGTAATTCCTACAGGGAACTCCTGTAGGTTTACAGGGAATCCTGTAGAAACACAGAGCTTGTGTAAGATGAGTTGGAGGGGTTCATAACTGGAAGAATAGGTGAATAATGAAAGATATGAGATGGGTGGATTGAAACATGGCTCTTTTAGGTCCTTCTATCCCTCTCATGTTGTGCTTATCCTTTTTTGTATCTTTACTTTTTTTTTTTTTTTGTAAAGCAACTAGTCTGCCTCCAAGGAGGTTTTCATCCTAGTCGCCTACCCTGGGTGCCTCAAAGGAGGTTTTCACCCAAATATATTTTTATTTTCTTCTCCTTTTTTTTTAAAACACCCTTGGGCAACCTCAAGAGCTTTTTAGCCCAACAATGGGACTCGGGTGCCTCATGGAGGTTTTCACCCGAGTCTCTTTTTTTTTTTCTTTTCCCTATTTTTTAGGGACTTGTTGGGGTGGAATCTGAGACTTGCTCCACCACCATCACTATCTTGCTAATACTATTGATGAATTCTTTCTTTGACAAGGGCTTGTTGTAGATCATTCATTAATTTATACCCATTGACAAGTAAAGGGATAACCTATGCATCAATGGTTCTTATCTGTACAACACGATTATCATGAAATTTTTCTATGACATAAGGTCCTAACCATTTAGTCCTTAACTTACCTTTAAAATCATTGTACCAGGAATCATACAACAAAGCCCAATCACCGTCTTGAAATTATTTTTCCCTTATATTCTTGCCATGCCAAATTTTCCGTTGAACTTGAGTCACCTCTGTGTGTAGGATGGCCTGCATCCTAAATTCATCTAACCCATTCAGCAGGAGAAGTCTTTGTTGTTGTGCCCTTGTGATATCTAGATCCAGTTGTGCTGCCATTCTCAAGGTGTTGTATTCAAATTCAATGGACATCAGGGCTTTCTTCCCATAGACCAGCTAATAAGGAATGAACCTAGTGGTTGTCTTCCAGGTGGTATTGTAGGCCTGGTGCCTCAACTAATCTGTCTTCCCAATCCTTTCTGCTGTTGCTAATCACTTTGGTCAGAATGCCTTCCAATGCTCTGGTGGTTACCTCCACTTTCCCATTATCCTGTGGGTGGTAAGGAGTGGATGTTTTGTGCTTGATCTTGTGTTGGATTAACAAATTCTCAATCATGTGAGATGTAAATTGACTGCCTTGATTAGTGACCAATTCTTTAGGGTACCCAAACTTATAAAATACATTTTCCCTTAAGAATTCAACCACCTTCTCTTATGTTGATTCTTTCATGGCCTTGGCTTCAACCCACTTGGTTAAATAGTCAGTGCACACAATGATGTACTACTTTTGTCTGGATGGAGGGTCAATGGGCCCAATGAAATCCATTCCCCACTTGTCAAATGGCTCGAAAGTGACTTGTGGTTGTAGGCATTTCATCCATTGGGTTAGGTTTCCCCATCAGTTGGCACTGATCACATTGACTGGTATACCTCCTCACATCTTGGTGAAGAGTGGGTCAGTAATAACCAGCTTGTAGTACCTTGCATGCTGTTCTTTTGGCTGCAAAGTGACCTCCACAAGGCTCATCATGACAGGTCAGAAGGATGTCAAATACTTCCTCCTCCCTGGCACATCTCAAAATTTGATCTGTTGAAGATATTTCCCCCAATCCAAGTGAATGGGATGCTCTTCCTTATGATCATGCTTTTTTCCTTGGAGGGAAATTTTGGTGGAAACTGTGCAAACACCAAGTAATTTGCTGTGTCGAAAACCATGGAGAGAGATTGGAATGGCGAATAAGTGTTTATCTAGTAACTGATCATCAACCATTCCTTTCTCCCCTATAGGAAAATTCAGTTTGGATAAAAAATCTGCAACAATGTTCTCCTTACCAGGCTTATCAATAATTGTTAAATCAAACTATTGCAATAAAAGTAACCATCTAATAATCTGGGCATTTACATCAGGTTTATTCATCAAGTATTTAATTGCAGAATGGTTAGTATGTACAAATGTTTGGTAACCAGTAATGTAATGCCTAAATTTATTCAATGAATGCACAACAACTAGGAGCTCTTTTTCAGTCACTGTGCAGTTCAGCTCGACTTTTGACAGATTCTTACTGATGAAGTAAATGACATAAGGTAGCTTGTCATTTATCAGGCCCATAGATGCTCCTATGGCTTTGTGAGAGGCATTGACATTTATATGGAAAGGAAGAGCCCAATTTGGCCTCAGAGAATAGGTGCAGTAGTCAACTTATCCTTTAGGGTGTCCAAGGCTTCTTGACATCTTTCTAACCATAAAAATTCAGAGTCTTTGGCCGATAACCCAAATAAAGGAGAAGCTATCTTGCTAAAATATTTTATAAATATCCTATAATATCCGGCTAAACCTAAAATTCTTCTCACATCCCTCTGTTTTTGTGGAGTCGAGACCCTTTTGATGATGGCTATCTTATTTGGGTCTACCTGCAGTCCTTCCTGGGATATTGAGTGACCTAGAATAGTTCCTGCAGTCATCAAGAAATCACATTTTTCAGGACTAAGGGCTAAGTTCATTTCAATGCATTTGTTTAGCACATTACCCAAGTTAGAGAGAGCCTCTTGGAAATCACACCCATAGGGTGTAAAGTCATCCATATAAATTTCTACTGCATCATGGACTATCTTGGCAAAGATACTCAGGACTTTCCTCTGGAAAGTGGTAGGTGCGTTACATAGACCAAAAGAAAGGACCCTATAAGTGAAAGTACCGTAAGGACAGGTGAAGGTGGTTTTATCCTAGTCCTCTAGGCTAATCTGGATTTGATTGTATTTTTTGAACTTATCTAAGAAAGAGAAAAAAATTCCCTACTAGGTCATCTAACACTTGGTCAATGAAAGGTAGAGGGAAATGGTCCTTCTTTGTTGCTTTGTTTAACTCTCTATAATCAACACAAATCCTTCAATTCCCCTTTTTCTTTGGGACCATCATCGAAGGAGACACCCACTCATTGTTCGAGATAGGGTAAATGAGTCCTACATCCAACATATTTTGCAATTCTTCTTTGACTATATCCTTGAGAGTTGGATTCATTCTCCTTTGGGGTTGTCAGACTAGTTTGCAACCTTCTTTGATGTAAATGTGTTGAGTACACATTGAGGGGTGCACTCCCTTCATATCCTTATAATTCCAATAAAAGGCATCCAAATGCTTCCTTAGCATGTTACATAACTCTTCTTCTTGGTGTACAGAAAGAGAGGGGTTGATTTTTTGAGTTCTTTTAGGGCTGAATTCTATTTTCTTGACACGAGTAGTGTTTGAATCAGCTAAGCATAGATCAATCTAATGGTTGCTCTTGGTTTCCTTCACTAATTCCTCTAGAGGCAAGGTGTTGGGAGTTGGATTTTGGAGGATGTGTTCAATCAAATCATCTTCATCAGGCTTTCCTTCTCCCATGGAAGTTTCTAGCATATAGAGTTGGGCAGAGTAGACTTCATCTTCTTCCTCCTCTTCTAGCCATAAAGGTAGATCATGTTCTAAAGATGGCTGAGTAGGAGGTTACAAGACCAACTTCTTGAATAGAGGCCCCCATTTTAAAGTCATGTTTCCAGCCCTATAGCTGATGTAGGCATCGACAGTGGCTAACCAAGGCCTCCAAAGTATGAGAGGATAACCATTAAACTTGGCCTTAGGTTGAAGAACTAGGAAGTCTGCAGGGTACTCCTAGGAGTCAATGGAGACCATCACATCCTCAACAATCCCCTCAAGGGCTTCTGTGGATTAGTCTGCAAGCTACAAGACTATCGTGGTATTTCTTAATGAACCTCAGAGATTCAGCTTGAGGATGGTGTCCTTAGTCATTACATTAATGGCAGTCCCAAGATCAATCAAGTTATGTGGGACAATGGTGACATTGATGTGCACATCTACTACATGGCTTCCAAGGTCTAAATATTTTGGGCAAATTACCTGCCCCAGCATTAAGTCGGACATTTGTCCAATGACATTAATGGTAGGGGTGTCTCCTTTTTGCCTCCCTGGATGTTTGAAACACTTCTCTTTAATCGGTTTTTTGTAAATAGATACATCCTTAATGGCTTGGAGAAGTGGAATTTTGACACATAGATTTTTCAATTCACCTAGAAGTTCATTCTCTTCTGGGGTAGGCTAGGCTGGACGAGTTAATATTTCATGAAAGGGTGGTGGATTCACTCTAGGCATACTTTCCTGTCTTTCCTCCTCACTCTCCCTAGGTAGAGATGGAGGTTGGTTGTCCATGAGTACTCTCCCAGACCTGAGGTTGATTTCCTAAATTTCCATAGCATAAGCAGGGTAGGATGTCTCTATACTATAGACCTATTGTGCTTGTCTGTTGTTCGAGTTCGGATTTTGTTGGGCAAGCATCTGAGTTTGTTTAGGTGGTGCAGGGTGTAAAATTTGTGGTTGAGTAGGAGGTGAAGGAAATAAAGCTGGAGCATTGTTGTATGGGGGCCTCCACACCTGGGGTGGTGCATTCCACTAAGGCTGTGGAGAAGTATATGGCTGAAATGGGTTGTTAGTCGGTTGGGAATGGTACTGATGTGAAAAAGACCAGGAAGAAGGTGTAGACCAGGAGGGATGAGTATGGGGGCCCCAAGAAGGAATGAATGTGTTTTGGTTAGGGTTGTAATATGCATAGGATGACCCTTGCATGCCCTACTGGTATGGTTGAGGCCCATCAAGCCTTCTTTGGTTTATGTAGCAGAGTTGTTTAGTCACCCCTTCAGTTCCCAAATACACAACTTTTAGTCCAGGTAGAGAAGGGCACTTGTCTGTGGAGTGATTTTCTTCACAGATCGAGCAAATTTCTATCAGGTTTAATGGACATTCATTCCTAGGGTGCCTCCTTGTGCATATAGGGCAGAAGATAGCTAATTCTCTCTCTGCTTCCTCCTTCTTTATCTTGATTTGCATAGTGTCCATTTATAGGGCAAAGTTTTACAACATTTCACTCTTAAAATCTTCCACCATGTTTCCAATTTCACCTTTTATAGATGTGCTGGAAGAGGATGAGCTAGCCACTGTCTGACTACCCCTACCCTTTTTCCCACCTCCCCTAGAATGGTTCTTAAAGACAATATTGATATATTCATAGGGTAGCTGGTAGATATCCCCTCTTGATAGTGGGTTTAGGGTATCCAGAAGGTCATCTCTGACCCCCATGAGTAGGACTAGCTTAAGTGACTCAGGATAAAGTGTGCACCTAGCCCTTTTGTAGCTAAGCTGGAATATTTCCTCATAATCCTCTAAGGACTCATCATGCCCCAGGGTCATTCTAAAAATTTCCTCTTTAGTGTCTTTGGAATTGCAAGAGTCCCTATACTTGTTGTTGAAATCTTGCTTCATCTGAGTCCAGGTGGTGATATTATCCCAGGTAGACCCATGAACTAGTGTAGAGCTGCATCCTTGAGAGTGGATGGGAATAATTTCAACTTTTTATCATCAGTGGTGTAATCATAAGTTTTGCATATGATAACAAGCTCAAACAAGAAAGTATCTGGATCTTCTAAGGTTAGGCCATGGGAGTGAGGAAGAGTAGAGGGGCTTATATTTTTCATCTTGGCATCCCCATTGGTTTCTCTGATGGGAAAATCACCCTTAATTCTTTCTCTATCTCCTTTGTCATTTCTATTTTCAGCCATGAGGTTAGTTGGAATGGGATCTTCTTCTTCTTCCCCTGTAGGCTCTTCAAAAATTTCTATTTGTTCGCCTAATGGGTCCTCCAGTTCACAGCCATTGAAGAAGAGGGAAGGTTGGCTGTTTGAAGTGGTGGGGGTATTTGGTAGAAATTTTCATAATTTATCCCTATTCCTACGAGGCATGAATGAAGATTTTTTGTTTTGTTTTGTTTTTCAAGCTTTAAGACTAATTGTAGAATTGAAATGACAAACTGAATTGAAGCTAACTGCTGAATGAACTCACTTGCCGAATGGAAAGGAAAACAAACCAACTTACAACTACTTTTGCAAAACTAAAGCTAATAGAAGAATGAAAGAGATAAGAAATTGAAGAAAGAAAGAAAAAATCACATCTACTTAGACACCTCCTCGACAAAGGTGCCAAAAAGTGATGAGCACCAGTATTGCAGCAAGAATGATGTAACTCCTAGGGCTACCAAATTTAATTTATCAACCAGGGTTCATACAAAATTGGAGATGGTAGTGTTGTATATGCAAATAGATGCAATGTATCCACCCTTTGTCACTGCTGAGCTGGCGATATACCACTAGGGTTTCTCAAACCAACCTTCTATTGATTTTGAAGAAGTTTGATTACCAATGGAGAAAGGGGAATTTTTCTCTAATTGAAAGAATTGAAATATTATCTATTGCAGTAATGAAAGACTGAAGGAAATGTGTAAAAACCACCACTCATTTAGCTATCTATTAAGAGATCTTGCTTCAAAAGAATTATAAACTAACACATGTGGAACCCTAACTATCCTAAGCATGCAATCTGATCTAATCAAACACTTTACTGTTGTGGATATGAATGAACACATCAACCTTTTCCTTTTGTCCTTTTTGTGAAAATATAAATGCTAATTCTTCTTGATTGTATCGTAGGTGGGTTAGGTGTGGAGAGAGGTGGTTGTGAATGGTCATATGGCTTGAGAGGAAAGCAGGGGTCTTCTCCTGTCTTTCTTGATGCATTTTTCACAAATCATCCTCAAAACAGGCCACTACAGGTCATCCTACAGGATGTCCTAATTCACCTATAGTATCCCTTGTATTCCTACAGGATCAAGCCAAAAGAAAAAGGAGTGATTTAGACAGTGGTATAGGGCTGAGGGAAGGTGAGCGATGGAAGGAATAAGGCAAGGAAGTGACTAGGACTTCCTCAGAACTCAAACCAAAGTTTGTAGAATGGTTGGAATTTCTCAACAAGCATGGCAAGTTGGTCTTATGAAATGATAACTCGGTTTATGGACTTAGTGGCTTTTGGCGATTATGGATGGATGAGGTTAGGCTAGGGATGCTGACATAAGATTCCTCTATCACTCTTGAAACTCATGCAATACACACATCACTGGAATTTACCCATAAATCATGTCAAAACAAGAAAGATCTTCATCAACATAAGAAAACAGAACTTCATCATTCATTTGCCTAGTTCATGCATGGAAATACTTGTAGCCTATTGCAAAACACCATGAAATATAATACCAAGCTAGAGATATTAGAAATAATATCTGCAACCTATCCTTGAAAACTGAAAGATGCTAGCCTAATTAGTAGAAAACCCTAAATTGCATAAGAAATCAGAATTCTATCTTTTTGGGGCTGAATGGGAGTTTTGCCTTCAAACCATGGTCCCTGAAGGGAGGAGTGAGGTAATAACCACCTGTTATCAACATTTTTCATATTCCTTTATCTCTCTAAAGCTACTGCTAAATCTATGCACAAATGGAAGCAAACTAATCAAATTCACTAATACTTGCAAGGAAACAATGCCAAAATTAATTCAACATGTAATCTATGAAATAACCTATGCATACAAGTATAGTAAGAGGAACCTTTACTGCTAAGGTTGGGCCTTAACCCAAGAGCTTTAGCCCTCTAATTCAACTCAGTGTTGGATCAAGGAAATGCTCATTTTCGTTAACATATCAAAAAATACACAACAGTGTTTTGCCACAATCCTTCAACTCGAAAGAGCTTATTTATCTTGCATAAAAAATTTGAATCCTAATGAGGCTCTAGGCCTCCTTATTTATACAACTAAAGCTTCCAACAACTTCCTTAAATCTAGGGAGGCTTGGCTCCCCATCTCAAGATGAACTGGTTCTTTAACTATCACTGGCTCGACTGCTAATGGTCTTCATGACTCGGCTACCTGCAACTCCAAGCTACTGTGATTTGATTGAAGGATATTCGAATGAGTGAGGATTTAATGAGGAAGATCCATCACCTATAATATCGCCTTTTTGTCTCATTCAAGTTACTGCACCTTAATTAGCCATAATTGTCATAATTTGCTCCCAAAAACCTGCAACCAGTGCACATTAGACCACTAGACATAACATCTTACTTTTACTCATCTCATTAAGAAAAATATAATTAAAACATGTAAGGCAGTATGAGAAGAGTTGACCTTAGTAAGCTTGGAGGTGTATTAAGGTCCATATATTTAGCCAATGATGAGCCTCATATATATATATATATATATATATATATATATATATATATTTATTTATTTCCTAAGGAAAAATTAAATATATATATGGATGAGTTAAAAAGAGTAAAACACTTAATTGAAGTAGTCTTTATAGAGTTTCTAAAAATTATAGTTATCTAATTTTATAAGTGACAAGAACAAAAAGAGACCCCACATAGAAAGCAAGTCCTTACACCATCCATAAAAAGAAACAATACAAGTCAACCAACCCCAAACTAATAAACACCATATTACATAAACATGAGCACCTCGTCAGGCAAAATCTCATTTCCCTTATGTTATTGCATAAGCATGGGTCCCTAAGTTAAGATTAAAGTTTCCTTCAACACTGCATTAGCCTTGACATTGTGTTCTTTGTAAATGTGTTCTAATGTAATAAACTAGAATCTAGCTTTACTTTCTGAAATCATGTTAAGGATAGAAATTAATACCAAATTTATAATGATACAATGATTATTTCACCAAGTCATTAAATTTTTGAGTTGCCAAAAACCTGTAAACCATTGATAGCTTTATTTGCTTAAACCTTTAATAGGGTATAGGCTCTATTGTCAATGCCTCTACCTACACCATATTTTAACTTATAAAATTGAGTTTTGTGTAAGTGAAGGATTTCTCAAACTTTGCAACAAGCATTAGCAAAGAAGCCCCAAGCCTTTTTTAAATTGATCATTGGTTCCTTAATAGTTCTAGATGATTCCAACCTTCTTTAAATGAAATTTGAATTTTTTGGTGCACAAGAGTAGGCATCCAACACTTATCTTGAAAAACTATACTTTTCTTTACCAACAATAACCCCTAAATCACATAGCATGGCAATTCTTTGAAAATTTTCACTAAATGATTAAACTCCCATGCATGATAGTAGCTACAGGCCTACCATTGGGGAAACTAGATCAACACCACATGTATGTTTCTTTAGGCCATATGACTAGTCCAAAATTAGTAGCATAATTATAAAGTATAAAAAATATGATATGATCAAGAAAATGGCTATGATAGATTAAATTGTATTTGTCCTAGGTAGTAGTATTATTACTCATCAAAAAATAAACAACATCTAACAATGTTATTAAATTTGGAATTAAATAGTGGATCTAGAATTTGTTTTTCTTGTTGGTTTGACTCATGGGGGATTTGAACCATGAATCTCATAGTTTATATATTGCTTAATAACATAGCAATCATTGATTGAGCTACCGCCCATGGGCTAGATCCATCTAGAATTTCAAAATAACTAAAAAACTCAATTCTATTGATGTCCTTGTAATATTTTTTTTCCAATCTTAATGAAATATATGTTACATCCCAAACATCCATGCTGTGGGACAATCCACATGTATAGGATCAAGGCAAATGGTATCCTATTCGGAGTCAAATAAGTCCATATCAATAAGTTTCCTGGCCATGAGAGAAACTTTAGTATCTAACTTCTTTAATTGGAGCGGCATTGCATCAATGGTAAGAATAATTTATTGTTGGGCCTCGTTTCTTTCAACTAACACCTTTCCCATGATTTTCTTGATCTACCAATACAAGAAAAGGTCAAAAAATATCTAGTGTGCCTTATTGTATCAAGGACCTAATGTTCCACATTTTCTTCCACCTTCACATCATAAATGAATCGACACTCCACCTGAGTCTCTTACTCTTTATTTTTATTTTCCCTGTGAGTTGATAGAGGAGTTTTTTTTTCACAATAAGTCATTAAAAACATCTCGAATAATCCCAATTGAGCTCTTGAAAAATGTTGTTTCCTTCTACCACAATGCTAGAGGAGGATTATTATCTCAACATAATAAAAGGAGAAGGGAAGGCTAGGAGAAAGGTGCAGGGGGAATTAGAAGTAGTTGTTACGAGGGAAATAGGGCATAAATTTAACCATCCATAAAGAAGAGATAGTAATTCTATAAAGGAGAGGGGATGAGGAAATCCTATAAGAGAATAGAGAGGGAACCTGAAATCAAGGAGGAGCTAGGGGAGTAGACAAGGGGGGGTGATGGAAAGGATATTATCCATCCTCTTCTCTAGAGGATCCCCTGCACAAATAAATATAATGATGAGGAAAAATAAAAATAAAAGATAAAAGAAAAAAGAGATCAAGTTCTAAGTGAAAATGAGGAAACATACCAAAGAAGCATGGTTTTTAAAGTCAACAAATTTAGATCCCATAGCATCTTCCATTGCAGTGGGGTTGCTCAAAGTTGCAAAAGTGAATTTATGTTTTGGAGCAGGAGGAAAGAACCATAACTCAAACATGAACTTACCCAAGCATGGAGAAATCAACATGAATATTTGCATGTACTAAGGAATCACCTAAATTCCATCTGCGTAGACCATCTACTCTATTGAAATTACTAGAGAGAAAAAATATATTTACTGAGAGAAATATTAAAAACAAAGTAACAAATTACAAAACGTAAACACAATGTTTAATCATGGAAAAGGAACTAACAAAATTTTATTAGTTTCCTTGGCTAAAACCCCATCAAGTGAGCCTTCACAAATCATCTCCCTTGGCTTGTTCGAATGAAATTTCCCCAAGGCTTTTAAAGGCTTCATTACATGCATCCCACACACACAAAACCACGGGAAACCAAAAGCATGTGCCCAAAACCACCATTGTAGAGCAAGTAACTTTGATTATTTAATTAAATCCAGATTTACCTAACAATCCCCCCTTAAAAATTGACTTAGGATTTCCCTTGACCAAATCTGGCCAAATTGGCCAAGTGAACCAACCCGCTCACCTCCAAGCCCTATCGCCCTCAAATTTTATATCCAAAGTATAATTCGACATGCCTCCTATCACCTAGGTCTAACTCTAGACTTTGTTAGTAATTTCATATGGATATGCATGTATTACCAAGTCTTATAGTAGTATGCCCATTTACATGTAATAAAATTCTTAACTCCATTATAAAATAATATTTTTTTCATTGTTCTCATTGCCATCCTGTCGATCAATTCTCTCCTCCCTAGACCCATATTTTATGCTTTTTATCTGTATGAACCTATGCACACTGACCTCTGATGATCTCTTCCACTTCCATGTTCCCGTGCTTCATGCTTATTACCTAGGCCTCCTCCTTGCATATTCTGGATTCCATGCCCTTTCATATAGCACATAGAAATTCGAACCACACCACAACTAGATTTAAAATCCACACACTTTGTGTTTTTCTTGATAAGGAATTCTTTCTCCTTTGTTTCTTCCATTGAATTCACTTTCTTGTTATTGACATACTCATGTGCCTCTCTCACACTCACTAGGCCAAAAAAATTGATTTAGAAAAAATAATTCCCTTTAAATCCAATATTTAGCTTTGATATATCCATCATATTCAAATAGCCAAGCCATAAATAAACCTTCGACTCTAATACTGTTTAAAAATTACTAGAGAAAATTAAATTTACTGAGAGGAGCATTAAAATAACCAACAACAAATAAAAAACACGAACGCAATATTTTATCATGGAAAACTCTAATCCAGGGAAAACCTAGCTATAATAGAATTCTATTAGTGTCCTTGGCCAAAACCCATCCAAGTGAGCCTTCACTACTCATCTCCCTTCGCCCATTGCAATAAAGTTTTCCCAAGCCTTTTAAAGGATTCATTACATGTATCCCATGGGTGGAAAACCATGGGAAACCAAAACCATGCACCAAAAACCACCACCATAGAGAAAATAAATTTGAATCTCTCACTAAGTCAATTTTTACCTAACATACTCGAGTGTTGTGGTATGCAACAAGTAATTGACAAATGCATGTGGGTTAATAGAGGAAGGAAATCGTAATGAGGAAAATCAATATGTGAGGGAAATTTTAAGGCATTTCACTTTCATTGGCCTAAAAATAATATCATTGTATATAAGCTCAAGGGGGGTCAAATCATATTTAAGACCCTAATTAGCAAGTTTATCAACTAGCTTATTCCCATAGCATCTTCCATGAGAGATAATGGAGGTTGGAAGATAAGGAAAATAATTATCGATGTACTCCAAATTACTATCAAGCTACCACCATTTATAAATATTCAAGGGAGGACAAGCATTTTGTAATTTTTTGACTTTTTAAATGATGAGTTGAAAATCCCCTTCCACAATTAGGCTAGAAAACCCATTTCTAGTAGTAACTTGGAGGCCATATTCTAGAGAAAAGAGTCCAAGTATATTATTTATTTCCACTCCTATAGATCCTACATAGAGATAAACAATAGTTCCCACACTATCCTTGAAGAATCCTTTGAAACTTATAGGACTAGGACTGCCCTTGGAAGCACCATCGATATTCATTTTGATAAATCCAGGAGGTGGGGGACTCCAAAATTCGAGACTCCCATAAGGAGAGTTCCTTGAAATAGGCTGATGAAGAATAATGGAACGAGAGAGAGATATAAAGGTTACAGGATGATCACTTCCTAAATGTTATGTTTCCAATCTTGATTGGTCCATGAAGTGGAAAGGATTTTTTCCTTAAGATATTTTGTAACCCTTCCCTAGACAAATGCTTCCAAAGATGAGAGGCTATAAAATATACATTTGTACCTTTATTTCCAGGTCTCCCATAAAAGTAATTCTAGAAAGAGTTGCAAGGCATGATTGATAGTGTGTGGTTGAACATTACTGCTCGCCATTAATTTACCGTAAAATGGTGTTGTCCTAGTTCTTGTCAATCTTGTGAAAAATGGTAGCCCCTTTCTCCCATAGAGATAAGGATAAGGGGAATGAATTTAGAATATGCTCAATAATTTCTAAATTATGAGACAAAATATGAAAACAAGAAGGGCCCTAAAACCTCATTATTGAAGTTTGTCCCATGTAAGAGTTTTGTAATGGATAAGAAATCATAAGAAAAGAGAGACTTTTGGTTGTTTTGAAAATTTCTAACAAAATTTTGATGTGGCAAGTGAAGAAAAGTATACTACAATATTATAGGCCTCCTTCAAATTGAAGCTTAAAGATGGTTTATGTCCCCATTATAGTTTTTCATTTTTCAGTAGATATTTTATTTTTTTGCTGGTAAAATTGGACCAAAAAATTCTTTAAATACATTTCTCTAGAAGGGGATGCCAATTTTCTTTGGGTTCTCAATATTTCCATCAAGGATGCTCTGAGAGGGGTGATCAATAGTGATAAACCAATGTACAACCTTGAGAAACCATTAATGCTTGAAGGTCATGGAGATTGGCTCACCCTTGCAACTTTGGCATTTGTTTCCAAGATTCTTCCTAGAAAAGTGTAGAGAGATCATTTCAAATTTCCTAGAAATTATGGTTTTGGATTGAATGGTGGTTATGCCAAGAGGAATTCCAAATATGTGATCATTTAATTTCCCCATCCAACTTGATGAGATTTTTTTCCCCAGTAGGAGGTGTATCTTTATTTCTCCAATGTTTACTCCAAATCATTAGAGAATTTTTGAGGTATAAAATGGGCCTCCTAAGGAATAATATAAAATAATATGGGAAATAATAAAATAAAATTAGATTACATCATCAAATTTTAGAGGGAAAAAAGAAAAAAATTGCTTTTTAAACTTATCTCCCTACGATTTTACTCAAATTTAAAACGGGAACACTCATTGGATGCAAAATTTAATTCCTCATCCAAGGAGTACCAATGTTACATACATTCGATAGAACCTACTACACGAAAAATAAGAAATACATGAAAAAAGCTATTGTAATCACATTTGTTCTTGTATTTCTGATTTTTCATGGTGCAAGGGTCCATCGAAAGTATGCAATATGGGTACTCCTTGGAAGAGGAATTAAATTTCAAATCCAATGAGTGCTCCTGCTTGAAATTTGAGTAAAACCATAGGGAGATAAGTTAAAAATACAAGTTGAAAAAGTATTTTTTATTTTTATTTTTATTTTTTTAATTGTTTTACTTTTATACTCCAAAAATGGTGAATCATCCCCTATGGTTTACATTATCATCTTGAATTCTATTGGTTCTTATGAAGTTGATTTTGGTTGTACATTTTTGTTTTGAGGCTTAATTTTTACCTCAAAATTTCTCTAATGCTTGTTGGAACTTTGGATCCAACACCAACATGTTTTTTCACCCAAGACTTCACCCAATATAGATATATCATGGAGACATAGACCTCCATTAAAATTCAAGTGGAACAAATTCTCCCAAACCACCAGAGCCATTTCTTTTCTTTCTTAGCTCCACCCCATAAGAGCCATTTATTTTCTTTATTAACTCCTTGTAAAAGGGAATGTTCCAAATTGTATATTTTTTTATTATGGCTTTTGAGAAAGATAATGATAAAAATAGGTACAAAGACATCACTTGAAGAAACGAATTGAGGAGAAAGAGGCATCCTACAAGAATAAGAGAATGGAAGGTTCAAGTAGCTAATTTCTAATCAATTTTGATTAGAAGTTTCAAGTAGCTCATTTCTTATCAATTTTGATTAGAAGGTCCTCCCAAGAGGCATGATAGAGTGCATTTTCCACTAAAGGGTCACCCAAATATTTAGACAGAAGGAACTCTGTCAAAGTCCTAAAATACGTGAAACATGAATTTGAATAACAAGAGCAGTGGAAAAATTATCCCCGTGAACTTTGATGCCTCTTCTTTTTCTATTAGCCATTGCAGCCTTGATAGTGTGCTCTAGTCCTTTTTCCACTAAAATGAAAAGAAATGGGGCAAGAGGATCCCATTGTATGATGCCTCAAGAAGAGCTACAGGTGGAGGATAGTGAGCCATTAATCAAAATTAAAAAAATCTTTTGATGTGAGAGAAAAAAAATCCAATGAACCCATTTTTTAGAAAATCCAAAGGCAAGAAAGATACGATAGATTTATTTTCAGGTTAGATAGTAAAAAGATTTAGACATATCCAATTTTATGAACATACCTAGATTTTTCAAATTATTAAGGGAGTGAAGCATTTTGTGGGCTAGGAGAAAATTGTCTAAGATTTTCTAACCTTCCACATAACCAGATTATTCAAGAGAGATAAGATGAGAAAGGAGGGGTTTGATTCTATTAGCAATAGCAATGGTAATAATTTTGTAGATCACATTACATAGGGAAATAGGTTGAAACTTGTTAGGATCTCATCCAATTCCATTTTTGATATAAGGATGAGAAATGTGGAATCAAGCACGAAGAGGATAGATGAATTTTTACAGGACTCATCAGCAAGCTCCCAAACATCCTTTTGAATGATTATCTAGCAACCCTAGAAGTAATCAACCATAAAATTGATGGGCGTATGGGATTTTTTCTACTTTCTCTAATCATTTTGAGTGATTTTGTTGAGCAAGAATTTATATTGCTCCTAAGATACAGGGGAGGGAATATGTTGGGAAATTTTTCAAATGGAAGGGGGGAAAATCCCTTTAGGGTTCTATGAGGATATGTTGGTAAAAGGATGTTAGTTCCTTCTCAATTCCATTATGGTACTCCAATTTACTTCCTAGGTTTTCTTTAATACACAAGATGTGGTTGTGATTCCAATGTTGGATCATCAAGTGATGAAAGAATTTGGTATTATTTTTCCCCTCCATTAGCCATTTCACTTTGGATATTTTTTTTAGACATTTTCTTCCTAATTGTGTCACTATCTAAGATAAGATTGAATTCTAGTTTTGTGCAAAATGAGATCATTTATGTGCCTTGCTAGGATGATCTATATTCAAATTTGTTCCATATTTGTAGTGAAATATTGTTTTGATTTAAATATATCACCAAATTCCTTCTTGTTCCATTACCTCAAACAATCCTTAAGGTATTTTAGGCATTGGTGAAAGTGATGCATGATGAATCCATTGTTTATTGGAGGGAATTCCTTCTATCACTTGTCAATGTTGTCTTGCAAGGATGAATGCTTAATATAGAAGGATTCAGATTGGAAAGGGTGGTTCTTGGGGCTTCCTTGCCAATCTAATATTAAATCAATGGGCCAATGGTTTCAGCCATGACCAGGCAAGATGGAAGCATCAATATAAATTTTTTTAATCATTAAGGATTCACGTATGAGGAAATGATATAAGTAGGATGCAACGTGGATTGACCCACCCCTTTTGTTGTCCCAAGTATATATTCCATTAGAAATTTCTATATCCACGATATGGAGATAGTTGATTGTCTCCTTGAAGATATTTTAATCAACATGTAGTCTCCTTGGGCCTCCTTTATTTTCATCAATAGAATTTATGTGGTTAAAATACCTACCCAATATAATACCTATGTCATATTAACTAATGTTTGGGCTGAAGACTTTGTAGAAAGGAGCAATTATCTCCTTGGAGGTTAGGCCCATAAATGATGGTTATATAACCATGTTCATCCAATCTAATATATTGAAATTTAGTAGTGAGGGTTCGTTGAGTTGGGGAAAAGTTAGAGAGAGAGATTCTAGAGGGGATCCATAGTAGTGTTATTCTCGTTGAGGCTTCTTGAGCATCAATTGAAGTTGAAAGAAAATTTTTCCAAAGAGTGTCCACAATATCTAATAGTTGATCACTTGAACACCTAGTTCCTTGAATCATGACAATGGCAGTGTAGCAACCCCGGGTTAAATTTTCATGTAATAAAGGATAATAAAGGCAAAATAAGACTAAGGTCATGGGACATATATTCTTATATGAATGGTGGGGAAAACATCATAGTGGGGTGATGATCCCCATCATTGGGTAACTATATGGACCTTAATACACCTCCAAGCTTATTAAAATCAACTCTTCTCATAATTCCTTACATGTTTTAATTATGTTTTTCTTAATGATGAGTAAAAGTAAGATGTATGTCTACTGGTCTAATGTGCATTGGTTGCAGGTTTTTGAGAGCAAATCATGGAGCTAATTAAGGGTACAAACTCGAATGAGGTAAGGAGGAGAGATTATAGGAGATATATCCTCCTCATTAAATCCTCACTCATTTGAATATTCCTCAATCAAATCACACTAGCTCGAAGTTGCAAGCAGTCGAGCTAGTGATAGTGAAGAGCCAATTCATCTTGAGTTTAGAAGCCAAGCCACCCAAGATTTAAGGAAGTCGTTGGAGACTTCAGTTGTATAAATAAGGAGGCCTAGAGCCTCATTAGGTTCATATTTTTTATGTAAGAGCACTAAGCATTTTCGAGTTCAAGCTTTGTGGCAAAACATTGTTATGTAATTTTTCTGATATGATAATGAGAATGAGCATTTCCTTGATCCAAAACTGAGTTGACTTAGAGGGCCGAGGCTCTTGGGTTAGGGCCCAACCCTAGAAACAAAGGCTCCTCTTCTTGTACTTGTATGTTTAGGAGTATTTCATAGATTAAGTGTTGAATTGATTTTAACATTGTTTCATTGCAAGTAGTGGTAAATTTGATTAGTTTGCTTCCATTTGTGCATAGCTTCAGCAGTAGTTTAGAAAGGTAAAGGAATAACAAAAAGGTTGATAGCAGGTGGATTTGGTCTGACTCCTCCCTTCAGGGACCATGGTTTGAGGAAAAACTCCTATTCAGCCCAAAAAAGACAGAATTATGATTTCTTCTGGAATTTAGGGTTTTCTGCTACTTAGGCCAACATCTTTTTAGTTTTCAAGAATAGGTTTCAATTGTCATTTCTGATATCTTCATCTTTGTATTAGATTTCATGGTGTTTCACAATATTCTACAAGTATTTCCGTGCATGAATTAGGAAACTAAATAATGAATATTTGTTTTCTTAAGTTGATTGGAAAGGTCTCTTGTTTGACATGATTAAGGGATAAATGCAAGTGATGTATGCGTTGCGGGACTTTCAACAGTGTAGGAAGATCTCATTCCAACAACCCCAGCCTAACCTCATCCATCCATGATCATGAAAATCCACTAAGTCCACCAACCAATTCATCATTCCATAAGGGTAACTTTCCAGGTTTGTTGAGCAAATCCAGTCATCTTACAAACTTTGGTTTGAGCTCTGAGGAAGTCCTAGCCACCCACTTGTCTTGTTTCTTCCATAATTCACCTTCCTTAAGCTCTATACCACCTTCCAAGTCATCCTTATTGCTCTTGGCTGGATCCTATAGGAGCATTAGGACATCATATAGGAAGCATTAGGACATCCTATAGGGCGACTTGTAGTGGCCTGCTTTGACGCCGATATGTGAAAAAAACATCCAAGAAGATAAGAGAATATCCCTACTTGCCTCACAAGCCATCTGACCTTCCATCACCATCTCTAACCCACCTGCCACATCACTAAGAAGATTTAGCATTCACATTTTCACAAAAAAAGGACAAAAAGGAAAAAAGAGTTATTGTGTTCATTCATATGCACAACAGTAGAATGTTTGGTAATTTCAGATTGCATGCCTAGGATAGTTAGGATTATACACATGTTCAATTAGAATTCTTTTGAAGCAAGATCTCTTAGCAATTAGTTAAATGAGTGGTGTGTTTAAAGCATTGGTTTCAGTCTTTCCTTACTGTAATAGACGATATTTCAATTCTCCCAATTAGTGCAAAATTCCCTTTTCTTCATTGGTAATCTAAATCCTTCTGAATCAATAGAAGGCTAGTTTGAGAAACCATAGTGGTCTATCTCCGGCTAAACAGTGACAAAGAGTGGACCCACCGCATCTACTTGTGTATACAACACTATCACCTCCAAGTTTGTATGAACCCTGGGTTGATAAAGTAAAGTTGGTAGCCCAGGAGTTGCAACATTCTTGCTACAATACGGGTGCTCATCACTTCTTGGCGTTGTTACTGGGGAGGTGTCTGAGTAAGATGTTATTTGTTCTTTATTTATTCCATTTCTTATCTCTTTCAGTATGCTATTAGCTTCATTTCTGCAAGAGTAATTGTAAGTTGGTTTGATTTCTTTTCCATTATGCAAGTGAGATTTCATTTAGCAGTTAGTATCCATTAAGTTTGTTATTTCAATTCTGCAATTAGTCTCAAAGCTTGGAAAAACACAAAACAAAACAAAAACACTTCTTTCATGCCTCCTAGGAATAGGGATAACTTAGGAAAAATTCTACCAAATACCCCCACCACTTCAAACAACCAACCTTCCCTCTTCTTCGGTGGCTGTGAATTGGAGGACCCCTTAGGCAAACAACCATAGATTTTTGAAGAGCCTACATGTGGAGAAGAAGAAGGAGAACCCATTCCAACTGACCTAATGGCTGAAAATAGAAATGACAAAGGAGATAGAGAAAGGATTGAGGGTGCTTTTCCCATTAGAGAGACCAATGGGGATGCCAAGATGAAAAATGTAAGCCCCTTTACTCTTGCTCACTTCCATGGCCTGACCTCAGAAGATCTAGATACTTTCCTGTTTGAGTTCAATGTCATATGCAGAAGTTATGATTGGACCACTGATGATCAGAAGTTGAAATTATTCCCATCCACTATCAAGGATGTAGCTTTGTGCTGGTTCATGGGTTTACCCGGGGATAACATCACCACTTGGGCTCAAATGCAGCAAGCCTTCAATAATAAGTATTGGGACTACTGCAGGTCCAAATACACTAAAGAGGAAATTTTTAGAATGACCTTGGGACATGATGAATCCTTAGAGGATTATGCGGAAATATTCCAGCTTAGCTACAAAAGTGCCAGGTGCACACTTGATCCTGAGTCACTTAAGCTAGTCCTACTCAGGGGGGTCAGGGAAGACCTTCTAGATACCCTAAACCTGCTAGTAGGAGGGGACATCTACCAGCTACCCTATGATGATATTAAGACTATCTTTAAGAAACATTATAGGGCAGCTAAGAAAAAGGGTATGGGTAGTCAGCCAATGGCTAGTTCATCCTCTTCCAACACGTCCATAAAAGGTAAAATTGGAAATATGCTAGAATATTTCAAGAGTGAAATTCTGCAAACCCTCACCCTATAGATGGACACTATGCACATCAAGAGAAAGCAGGAGGAAGTAGCAAGAGAATTATCCATCTTGTGCACTAGATGCACAAGGAGGCATCCTAGGAATGAATGTCCATTAAACCTTATAGAAACCTGCTCGGTCTGTGAAGAAAAACACTCCACAAACAAGTTCCCTTCTCTACCTAGACTAAAAGTTGTGTATCAGGGAATTGAAGGGGTGACTGAAAAACTCTGCTACATAAATCAAAGGAGACCTCATGGGCCTCGACCATACTAGTAGGGAATGCAAGGGTCATCCTATGCATATTACAACCCTAACCAAAACACATCCATTCCCTCTTGGGGCCTCCCTGCTCATCCCTCCTGGCCTACACCTTCTCCTTGGTCTCTTGCACCTCAGTACTATTCCCAGTTGACCAACTAGTCATTTCAACCATATACTCCTCCACAACCTCAGTGGAATGCACCACCCTAGGGGTGAAGACCCCCATACAACAATGGTCCAGCTTTATTGCCTTCACCTCCTACTCAACCATATATTTTACACCTTGCTGAACCTAAACAACCTCATATGCCTGCCTAGCCAAATCTGAACCCGAACAATAGACAGGCACAACAGGTATACAGTGGAGAGACATCCTACCCTTCTTATGTTATGGAAATTGAAGAAATCAACCTAAGGTATGGGAGAGTACTCTCAGACAACCAACCTCTGTCTCCATCTAGGGAGAGTGTGGAGGAAATAGAGGAAAGTATGCCTAGAGTGAATCCACCACCCTTTCCTAAAAGATTAACTCATCCAGTCCAACCTACCCTAATAAACTTGGTAGATAAATAATAATATAAACCCCTAAAAATAAATTAATTACGCAACACATTAGAAATTATAAAAAAGTAACATGATATAATGGTACTTATTATAATAGAACTTATTGATTAATTCAATCAACTAAATATAATATCTTATAACTCAACATTTCTATTGAATTAATAAATTAACAATATAATACACTTATTTTATCAATAATATTATAGACCTTTTAGGAATGAATTACAAAGTATTACACATTAATAGGGATTTATAAATAGATTGCATATTATTACAGAACTTATTAATTATTTCAAACAAATAACATAAAACCATTCTCACAATTCAATTTTAGACTAATTAATGAGTAAAATAACAAACTTA